>CAUYQU010104544.1:0-34155 GCA_963574635.1 Cheracebus regulus
ACCACATGCAGGCCACATCACAGTCTCACAAAGTTCTTTTTGTAATTCCTTTACCTGCAGTTCCTACTTTCCCATAGCTCAACTGCCTCCAACAGGAAACTGTGTCCGGGCTCAAGCTCACCATATGGTGAGGCCCAATTCTGAGGGGCCTCACATGGGAACGAACCCCACAAAATCCCATCTCTACTAAAAATACAAAAAATTAGTGTCCCACGCCTGTAGTCCCAGCTACTCGAGAGGCTGAGTTGGGAGAATTGCTTGAACCCAGGAGGCAAAGTTTGCTGTGAGCTGAGATTGTGCCAATGCTCTCCAGCCTGGGCAACAGAGCAAGACTCTATCTCAAAAAAAAAAAAAAATAAATAAATAGAGTTGTTCTTTGGCAAGTGTGGTGGATTATGGCCTGGGATCCAGTGTTTTCTGAGGCCAAGACAGGAGGAACCCTTGAGGCTATGGGTTCAAGACCAGCACAGACAACACAGTAAAGCCCCATCTCCACACACACACAAAAATTTGTTTGTTTTTTGTTTTGTTTTGGTTTTTTGTTTTTTTAAACGAGCTGGGTGTGCAGCATGTGCCCGTAGTCCCAGCTACTCAGAAGGCAGGGAGGGGGATGGTTTCAGAATGATTCCAGCGCATTACATTTATTGTGCACTTTATTGCTATTGTTATTACATTGTCATAATCTAACTGACCAGAATGTGGAATCAGTGGGAGCCCCAAACTTTATTTTCTGCAATTAGATAATCCCATCTGGGGTAATGGGAGACAGTAACAGATCATCAAGCATTAGATTCTCTCTCTCTCTCTTTTTTTTTTTGTTGAGACAGTCTCACTGTCACCCAGGCTGGAGAGCAGTGGTGTGATCTCAGCTCACTGCAACCTCCACCTCCTGGGTTCAAGCGATTCTCCCACCTCAGTCTCCTGAGTAGTTGGGACTACAGGCATGCACCACCATGCCCAGCTAATTTTTGTATTTTTAGTAGAGACAGAGTTTCGCCATGTTGGCCAGGCTGGTTTTGAATCCCTGATCTCAGGTGATCTGCCCGCCTCGGCCTCCCAAAGTGCTGGGATTACAGGCGTGAGCCACCTAGCATGGGCTAGATTCTCATACGGAGCGCAAAACCTACATCCCTCGCAGGTGCAGTTCACAATAGCGTTGGTGCTTCTATGAGATGGAGGGCTGTTGCTGATCAGATGGGAGGAGTGGCTCAGGTGTAACTGGAGCCACGGAGAGCAGCTGTAAACACCAGAGAAGCTTTGCATGCTCGCCCGTCGCTCACCTTCTGCAGTGTGGCCTGGTTCCTAACAGATACTGGTTTGTGGCCTCGGGGTTGGGGGTCCTGGGCATAGCCAGTGGCTCCTAGACTACAAACCTGTATAGCATGTGAAGTATTGTAGGCAGGCCAGGCGTGGTGGCTCACGCCTGTAATCCCAGCACTTTGGGAGGCTCAGGCGGGTTTATTGCCTGAACCCAGGAGTTCCAGACCAGCCTGGGCAACATGGTGAAACCCTAACTCTACAAAAAAAAAAAAAGACAAAAATTACCAGGGCAGGGTGGTGCATGCCTGTAGTCCCAGCTACTTGGAGGGCTGACACGGGAGGATTGCTTGAGCCCGGGAGGTTGAGGCTGTGGTGAGCAGAGATGGTGCCACCGAACTCCAGCCTGGGCAACAGAGGGAAATTTTTTTTTTCTCCAAAAAACCAGAAAATGTTATAGGCAATTGCACACAGTTTCAAGTATCTAAACATAGAAAAGTTATAGTAAAAATACTGTATAAAAGATTTAAAAGCCAGCCAGGTGTGGTGGTTCACACCTGTAATCCCAGCACTTTGGGAGGCCGAGGCAGGTGGATCACCTGAAGTCAGGAGTTCGAGACCAGCCTGGCCAACATGGTGAAACCCTATCTCTACTAAAAATACAAAATTTAGTCAGGCATGGTGGCAGGCGCCTGTGATCCCAGCTATTCAGGAGGCTGAGGCAGGAGAATTGCTTGAACCCGGGAGGCGGAGGTTGCAGTGAGCTGAGATCATGCTACTGCACTCCAGCCTAGCCTGGGCGACAGAGCGAGACTCTGTCTCAAACAAACAAACAACAAAATAAGACTAAGCAAAACAGAAAACACCTTTAAAAATTTTGGACTTTTAGCTTTGCGTGGTGGCAGTGTCGTAGCCAATAATGTTTATCCGTGGCCCGATTATTGCTAATTGAAAACTTTTCCCAATATCCCACCGTGACAACTTGCGATACAGTCAGCACTGGCAATTTTTGACAGTCTCTACGGAGACTGATTTAAAAAAAAGAAATTTAGACTTTTTCACTCTTTTTTAGTAAAACTTTGCTTAAAATCCTTTATAGGAAAAGAAAGAAAACCCCACCCATTACACAGCTGTACAAAAATATTTTTTATGTTTTTGTTTGTTTTTGAGACGGGGTCTCACTGTGTAACCCAGGCTGGAGCGCAGTGGCCCAATCACCTCTCACTGCCTCAAACTCCTTGGTACAAGTGAACCTCCCACCTCAGCCTCTTGAGTAGCTGGGACTCAAATGCCATTATGCCTGGCTAATTTTTTTTTTTTTTTTTTTGGTGGAGACAGGGTCCTGTTATTTTGTGCAGGCTGGTCTTGAACTCCTGGCCTTGTCTATGGCCATACACCCAGAACGCACCTGATCTCGTCTGAACTTCTGGCCTTAAAGAATTCTCCTACCAAAGTGTTGAGATTACAGACATGAGCTGCTGCACCCAACCATTTTCTTTCTCTACATTCTTATTCTATATGCTTTTTTCCTACTTCTAAAGTAGTTGTTTTGTTGTTGTTGTTGTTGTTTTCTGAGACAGAGTTTCACTCTTGTTGCCCAGGCTGGAGTGCAATGGCGTGATCTCAGCTCACTGCAACCTCTGCCTCCCAAGTTCAAGCAATTCTCCTGCCTCAGCCTTCCAAGTAGCTGGAGTTACAGGTGTGTGCCACCGCACCCAGCTAATTTTTGTATTACTTGTAGAAATGGGGTTTCACCATGTTGGCCAGGGTTTCACTTGAACTCCTGACCTCAGGTGATTCACCTGCCTCGGCCTCCCAAAGTGCTGGGATTATAGGTGCGCACCACCACGCTCAATTAGTTCTTTTTGTATTTTTGTGGAGATGGGTTTTCTTCGTGTTGGCCAGGCTGGTCTCGAACTCCTGATCTCTGGTGATCCATCTGCCTCAGACTCCCGAACTGCTGGGATTACAGGCGTGGGCCACCGCGCCCGACTGCTTCCATCCTTTTTATGAGGAAGCTGTAGAGTCTTGAGTCTGTGACCCAACACCATGAGCCCTGCCCATGCTCTAACCCCAGAACTCTCCGCCTGGAGTCTCAGAGTTGGAGACAAAACCACAGGTCCAGTCTCTGCAGCCTCTCCTCCTCTGCCCCAGCTGTGAGCTCCGACCTGGCCACAGGACATGGGGCACCTGCAGCCATCTTGTCTCAAAAAAAAACAAACAAAAAACAAATAAACAAATGTTTGGGCAAGGACTGAATTCAGCAAACAGATGGGCTGGGCAGGAACCAGGCGTGAACGTGCAACCAAGCCCCTCAGCGACACAAAGCGTCTGTTTGCTTTCTGGACTTGACCCTTCTCCCCAGTAGTCTGCAATTTGTGGGCTCTCTGCAGCCTTTGTTTTTGTTGGGTGTGTTTTCTCTTTGTTCTGATAGCCGCCAACCGGTACCTCTTTCCCTATATCAAACGCAAGCCTCCCCACCAGCAACTGAGGCTGGGGTCTTTACTCTGGTCACGCCTCAGGCCAAGGGCAGGGCTTGGCCACACCTCCGGCCAGGGGCACACTTTTTTTTTTTTTTTTCTTTTTTGAGGCAGAGTCTCGCTCTGTCACCCAGGCTGGAGTGCAGTGGTTCGATCTCAGCTCACTGCAACCTCTGCCTCCCATGTTCAAGCGAGTCTCCTGCCTCAGCCTCCAGAATAGCTGGGATGACAGGCACAGCCAGCTAATTTTTGTATTTTTAGTAGAGACGAGTTTTCGCCATGTTGGCCAGGCTGGTCTCGAACTCCTGACCTCAGATGATCCACCCACCTCAGCCTCGCAAAGTGCTGAGGTTATAGGCGTGAGTCACCGCGCCTGGCCGATATTGTGATTTAGGGTAAGATAAATATTTGGTCTTTGCCCTAGTTTCTGACACAGAGCTCTTGAGACCTTTGTAATGAGTGATGGGAACATCCGAGCAGAACTCCATATTTCCCTGGGATTTCCTGGGTGACAGTGTCTTTTGCTCTACGGAGGTGACGCTTGGGAGGTTCCTGGGTGGGGAGCCAATAAGACCAAGCCATGATTAGAAGCCTGGAGCTTTCAGCCTGACTCCCTTTCTCTGGAGAGGGAAGAGGGGCTGGAAATGGAATTAGTAATCGATTGTGGCTTCCTAATAAAACCTCTATAAAAATCCCTGAACGTTACAGCATTTGAAGAGCTTCCATGTTGGTGAACACTTCCACGTCCCAGGAGGGCAGTGGACCTCACTCCATGGAGGTAGAAGCTCCTGTCTTTGCCTCCAGCCCCTGCTCTAGTCTAGGTAGCTCCTCATCTCACTGTTTACCTGAATCTTTCTTATTATTACTGTTATTATTTTATTTTTTGAGACAGAGTTTCGCTCTTTTTGCCCAGGCTAGAGTGCAATGGTACGATCTTGGCTCACCGAAACCTCCCCCTCCCAGGTTCAAGTGTTTTTCCTGCCTCAGCCTCCCGTGTAGCTGGGATTATAGGCATGCGCCACCAAGTCTGGCTGATTTTGTATGTTTAGTAGAGATGGGATTTCTCCATGTTGGTCAGGCTGGTCTCAAACTCCTGACCTCAGGTGATCCGTCTGCCTCAGCCTCCCAAAGTGCTGGGATTACAGGTGTGAGCCATTCACCTGGCCACAACATTTTTTTTTTTTTTAAGATAGGGTCTTGCTCTGTTGCCCAGGCTGGAGTGCCGTGATGCGATCTTGGCTCACAGCAACCTCCGCTCCTGGGCTCAAGCAATCCTCCCATCTCAGCCTCCTGAGTAGCTGGGACCACAGGCACACATCACCGTGCCCAGCTAATTTTTTTTTTGAGATGAAGTCTCGCTCTTGTTCCCCAGGCTGGAGTGCAATGTCGCAATCTCGGCTCACTGCAACCTCTGCCTCATGGGTTCAAGTGATTCTTCTGCCTCAGCCTCCTGAGTAGCTGGGATTATAGGTGTCTGCCACCACGCCCAGCTAATTTTTGGATTTTTTTGTTTTTAGTACAGACGGGGTTTCATCATGTTGTCCAGGCTGGTCTCGAATACCTGACTTCAGGTGATCCACCTGCCGTGGCCTCCAAAGTGCTGGGATTACAGGTGTGGGCCACCTCACCCAGCCCAGCTAATTTTTTGTAGAGACGGCGTTTCACCATGTTGCCCAGGCTGGTCTCAAACTCCTGAGCTCGAATGATCCTCCCACCTCCCAGCCTCCCAAAGTGCTGGGATTACATGTGGGGCCTCTGTACCCAGCCTAAGGGAGCCTTGACTTATAGCCAGTGCATGATAAGTACAGGTGAAAACCTACTGTTTGCAAATGGCATCTGCAGTGGGGACCATCTTGTGGGACTGAGCCCTTAACCTGTGGGAGCTGATACTATCTTCAGGTAGATAGCATCTGAACTGAATTGAATTTAAAAACATCAGCTAAAAATATAAAACAACAAACACCAAAACAAACAGAAAAACCCACCCAGCTGGTGTCTGCTGGAGAATTTCTTGATGTGTGAAAAAGTTCCCATACACTTGGTGTCAGAAATGTGTTGAAGCCCGCGCAGTGGCTCACGCCTGTCATCCCAGCACTGTGGGAGTCCGAGGCGGGCAGATCACCTGAGGTCAGGAGTTCGAGACCAGCCTGGACAACATGGTGAAACCCCATCTTTTCTAAAAATACAAAAATTAGCCTGGTGCGGTGGTACACACCTGTAGTTCCAGCTACTCTGGAGGCCAAGGCAGGAGAATTGCTTGAACCCGGGAGGCGGAGTTTGCAGTGAGCTGAGATCATGCCATTGGACTCCAGCCTGGGCAACAGAGCAAGACTCCATCTCAAAAAATAAATTAATTAATAAATTAAAATTGCTGCCGGGCGTGGTGGCGCGTGCCTGTAGTCCCAGCTACCCGGGAGGCTGAGGTGGGAGGATCGCTTGAGCCCAGGAGTTCTGGGCTGCAGCGCGCTATGCCGATCGGGTGTCCGCACTAAGTTCGGCATCAGTATGGTGACCTCCCGGGAGCGGGGGACCACCAGGTTGCCTAAGGAGGGGTGAACTGGCCCAGGTCGGAAACGGAGCAGGTCAAAACTCCCGTGCTGATCAGCAGTGGGATTGCGCCTGTGAATAGCCAATGCACTCCAGCCTGGGCAACATAGCGTCACCCCGTATCTAAAAAAAAAAAAAAAAAAAAAAAAAAAATAGAAAAGTAAATTTACCATCTTAATCATGTTTAAGTCTTTCTTTTGTTCCTTCTTTTCTTTCTTTCTCCTTTCTTTTCTTCTTTCTCTCTCCCTCCCTCCCTCCTTCCCCACTCCTTCCTTCCCTTCCTTCCTTCCTTCCTCTTTCTTTCTCCTTCTCTCTTTCTTTCTTTCTTTTTGAGATGGAGTCTCGCTCTGTCTCCCAGGCTGGAGTGCAGTGGCACGATCTTGGCTCATTGCAACCTCCACCTTCTGGGTTGAAACTATTCTCCTGCTTCAGCCTACCGAGTAGCTAGGACTCCAGATCCCCACCACCAGGCCCAGCTAATTTTTGTATTTTTAGTAGAGACAGCGTTTCACCATGTTGGCCAGGCTGGTCTTGAACTCCTGACCTTGTAATCCACCTGCCTCAGTCTCCCAAAGTGTTAGGATTACAGGTGTGAGCCACCACACCCGGCCAGAGTTTTACATCTTGATCAAGTCTAATTTGTTATTTTTTTATTATTGTGATTTTTTTTTTTTTTTTTTTGAGATAGGGCCTGACCCTCTGTTGCCCAGGCTGCAGTGCAGGGGCAAAATCACAGCTCACTGCAGCCTCAAACTCCCAGGACTCAAGCTTCCCAAGTAGCTGGGACTACAGGCATATACCACCATGCCTGGCTAATTTTTAATTTTTTTTTTTTTTTATAGAGACAGGGTCTCACTAGGTTGCCTAGGCTAATTAAAAAAAAAAAAAATCAATGCTTTCCAAGTCCTAAGAAATCTTTGCCTACCCCAAGATTACAAAGACTTTCTCCTATGTTTTCCTTTAGAGATTTCTTAATTTTAACTTTTATCCAACAATCCATTTCAAATTAAATTTTGTTTATGGTATGAGGTAATGAGGTGTTGCTATGTTGCCCTAGAATTGTCTCAAACTACTGAGCTCAAGGAGTCCTCCAGCCTCAGTCTCCCACGTAGTGCTGGCCACCATGCCCAGCTCAAAATTCTTGTTTCAAATGGATATCTAGGCTAGCGTGGTGGCTCATGCATGTAATAACAGCACTTTGGGAGGTCAAGGAGAGTGAATCACTTAACGTCAGGAGTTCAAGACCAGCCTGGCCAACATGGTGAAACCCCGCCTCTACTAAAAATACAAAAATTAGCCAGGAGTGGTGATGCACACCTATAATCCCAGCTACTTGGGAGGCTGAGGCAGGAGAATCACTTGAACCTGGGAGGCGGAGGTTGCAGTGAGCCAAGATTGCGCCACTGGATTCCAGGCTGGGTGACAGAGTGAGACTCCGTCTAAAAAAATAACAATAAAATTTTTTTTTTAAAAAAAGTTAACTGGGCATCATGGTGGTGCATGCCAATAATCCCAGCTACTTGGGAAACCGAGGCAGGAGAGTCACTTGAACCTGGGAGGCAGAAGTTGCAGTGAATGGAGATGGTGCCACTACACTCTAGCCTGGGCAATAAGAGTAAAACTCTGTAAAAAAAAAAAAAAAAAAAAAAAGATATCAATAAAAACAAAAAACAAACAAAAAAAGGGTATCTAGTTCTTCCAGCATCATTTGTTGAAAAGACATTGAATTACCATATTGAGTTAACTTGGCACCTTTGTAGAAAATCAATAGACCACAAACCATGAATTTGTGAATCTATTTCTTGGACTCTTTTCTGTTCCATTGATTTATAGGTCTATCCTTACACAAATAATACAGTTTTTTTATTTTATTTTATTTTGAGACGGAATCTTGATCGGTTGCCCAGGCTGGAGTGCAATGGCGTGATCTTGGCTCACTGCAGCTTCCACCTACCAGGTTCAAGTGATTCTCCTGCCTCAGCCTCCTGAGTAGCTGGGATTACAGGTGCCTGCCATCATGCCCAGCTTATTTTTGTATTTTTAGTACAGATGGGGTTTCTTTTTGTTTTCTTTCTTTTTTTTCTTTTTTTGAAACGGAGTCTTGCTCTGTTGCCCAGGCTGGAGTGCAGTGGTGTGATCTCAGTTCACTGAAACCTCTAGAGACAGGGTTTCACCATGTTGGTCAGGCTGGTCTTGAACTCCTGAACTCATGATCTGCCCAGCTTGGCCTCCCAAAGTGCTGGGATTACAGGAATGAGCCACCGTGTGCGGCCGAATAATACAGTTTCTTAACACTAACTTTACAGAAGGTATTGAAATCAGGTGGTATAAACCTTCCAACTTTGTTATTATTATTATTTTTTTGTCTGTTTGTTTTTTGAGATGGAGTTTCACTCCTGTTGCCCATGCTGGAGTACAGTGGCGCTATCTCAGCTCCCCGCTGCTTGGCCCTCCCCATAAGCTGGTCATGGCATGGCTGTTTGCTTCTTCAAGACGAGCAGGAGCATCTCTTCACACTGTTGGTTAAGATGAAATCTATAAAAAACCATGAGCACGTGAGTGACATCCCATCCCATTTGCACTACTCTATGGGCCAGGAGCAACTCACGGGTCCTGCCCACACTCAAGAGGAAGGGATTACACAGGGCAGGACTCACTGGGGTCAGTTAGGGTGTGTTGGTCACACCCTCCATACCCTTCATTCTTTACAACAAATCTGTCAAAGTACCTGAGCTGTATAACCTGTAGAGTTTCCTACAGTCTGGATTTTGCTAATTGTACGCTCATGGTGCAATTCAGCATGTTCCTCTCTTCGCTGCATTTCTGGTGAATTGGCAGCTGGACACAGATAATTAATCAGGTTCAGGTTGGATCATGTTAGCAATATTTTAGATGGTGGTCGTGTGTGGTCTTCACGCAGGAGGCATGTGGCATCTGTTTTGTGATGCTAGGGGCTATTGAGACTTAATGCCTGCATTAATTAATTCACTAGGGGCATTAAATAATTCAGTGAATTATTATTTATTTATTTTGAGATGGAGTCTTGCTCTGTTGCCCAGGCTGGAGTGTAGTGGAATGGTCTTGGCTCACTGCAACCTCTGCCTGCGGGGTACAAGCAATTCTCCTGTCTCAGCCTCCCAAGTAGCTGAGACTACAGGTGCACACCACCATGCCCGGCTAATTTTTGTATTTCTAGTAGAGATGGGTTTTCACCATATTAGTCAGGCTAGTCTCAAACTCCTGACTTCAGGTGATTCTACCACCTCGGCCTCTGAAAGTGCTGGGATTACAGGTGTGAGCCAATGCGCCAGCCTGTAATATTTTTATAAGATGATGCTTTCCTTCATCTATTATTTAAGTCTAGTTCATATAGGGAAGGAAGGATAAATGTTTGATTCATTTATTTATCAGTTTTCAAAATACATATATCGGTGACCAGTTGTTTTTTAACAGCATTGTGAACCCATGGATTTAAACCTATTTGACTGGTTTGAATTCATTGCAATTCTTATCCTTATTCAAGCTCACATGGTCTAGTGGGAACCTCTTCAAACTGGCTCCTGAGTCTTTTTGACATGATCCTATTAGTCTTTGAGAGCTGCCTTGCAAGCTGGTATGTCAAGGTGATCCTGCTCTTGACTTGGAACAAAGCATTTCTCCAAGAAGCTCTGATTTTTTTTTTTTTTTTTTTTGAGACGGAGTTTCACTCTTGTTGCCCAGGCTAGAGTGCAGTGGTGCTATCTCGGCCTTTATTTTTATTTTTTATTTTTTTAGAGATGGGCTCTTCTTGCTCTGCTGCCCAGGCTTTAGGACATTGTAGCTAACTGCAACCTTGAACTCCTGGCTTTAAGCATTCTTCTCACCCAGGCCTCCCAAAGTGCTGGGATTACAGGCATGCCATTGTGCCCAGTCCCCGATTGAAACATTATTTTAAGACCACAATCCAGGCTCTGGGGATGGTACTGTCACTGGGTTAGCCTTTTTGGTGGACAAAAGTAGGAAATATAGGCCAGGTGTGGTGGCTCACACCTGTAATCCCAGCATTTTGGGAGGCTGAGGTAGGAGGATCACCTGAGGTCAGGAGTTCGAGACCAGCCTGGTCAACATAGTGAAACCCTGTCTCTATGAAAAAATACAAAAATTAGCCGGCTGTGGTGGTGTGCGCCTAGAGTCCCAGCTACTTGGGAGGCTGAGACAGGAGAATCACTTGAACTTGGGAGGCAGAGGTTGCAGTGAGCAAGATCTCACCACTGCACTCCAACCTGGGCCACTGTGTGAGACTCCATCTCAAAAAAAGAGTACGAAATATACATATACTGTGATTCTTTGGGAGCTCAACTGATAGGAGGAGGAAGGGGGAGGGGTTGGAACTGAGAGGCAATAAAGAACTGACACAGTCACTGTTTTCTGGACTTTCTGGCCTTCATTTCGGTGGTCCCTGTTCTGCTCCTTAATTTTATTCCATGGCCACAATTTCTGCCAGGTCCCATCTGCACAGAGCAGGGAGCCTTGGAGGGTCTGTTTCAGGCTGTAGAGGAGCTCGATAAACCCCATATGCTGCCTCAGCCCCTCCAAGCTCCCTGCGCTTGGCTGCAGCCAGTTTCAGCTGCTCTTCTCAAATGCTGCCGAGCTTTCTCCTGAATGTCTGATGCCTATTTTAGGATCCTCCTGTTTTCAGGTCCACCTGATGCTGCCCTGGTTGCTTCCCTCTCCTTCCTCTCCCACAAGTCTTGTGACTGCCAGTGTTTTGTCCTCATTCACTCATATTTTAGGCTTCGAGGACGTAGCTTGTCACCAGTTGTGTTAGAAACCTTGTCCGGTGGTTTTTGGAGACGCCTAGGCTCATTCACGCAGCTGGCCACAGGTTAGGCTGGAAGGGCCACAGAAACTTCACTCAGCTTTCCCTGTCGTGCAGTAATCTGAGCTTTTTAAAAGCAAAGTGGGCTGGGTGCAATGGCTCAT
Source organism: Cheracebus regulus (assembly GCA_963574635.1). Taxonomy (NCBI): domain Eukaryota; kingdom Metazoa; phylum Chordata; class Mammalia; order Primates; family Pitheciidae; genus Cheracebus; species Cheracebus regulus. The sequence goes on from CAUYQU010104544.1 coordinate 11,247, forward strand.
GCCTGTAATCCGAGCACTTTAGGAGGCCGAGGTGGGCAGATCACGAGGTCAGGAGTTTGAGACCAGCCTGGCCAACATAGTGGATCCCTGTCTCTATTAAAAACACAAACAAAATTAGCAGGGCATGGTGGCCGGCACTTGTAATCCCAGCTACTTGGGAGGCTGAGGCAGGAGAATCGCTTGAACCCAGGAGATGAAGGTTGCAGTGAGCCAAGATTGTGCTATTGCACTCCAGCCTGGGCAACAGTGCGAGACTGTGTCTCAAAAAAAAAAAAAAAAAGCATGGTGGTGGCTTTTCCAGAAAGCACAAAAGCAGAAGCTTCTAGGTCTCCTAAAGGTCAGGTGGTCACTCCCACTGACTTCTGGTAGTCAGAGCAAGTGGTAAGACCCGGTCAGAGTCAAGGGCAGGGACATGACTCTGAGGAGCTGCAGGTGCACATAGGCAGAAGGGGTGGATAGTGCCATCTTCAGAGATGCCAGCTCAGGCTTGTCTGACCCAGAGCCCAAGCAGGTGCCATCCCCTAGGAAGCTTGTTGCAGGCCAAATGAACACTGTACCTTAGCTGTCAATAAGGGGTAGGGCAGGGGAGGGAAAAGACTCCCAGTGTTCCCACTCCTCGGGTTTCCACGTAGGTATGGAGTTTCCACCTGGGTCTGTGGGGAGCAGAGGGGTTGGCACAATACTGGCACTGTGGAAAGGAATTAACTCCCATCTTTCCTGTCCACCCCTATCGCTTGCAGGCCCTCCCAGGGCTGGCAGGACATACGGCCCTGCCGGTGGTAAGTCAAGCCGGGAGCCCTGCCAGGGAGGGCCAGATGGAGAAAGAGGAAAGCACAAATCAGCTCCGTGGTCGGCACCATAAATAATGCTCCTAGGTGAGGCTGGCAGCTCTGCAGGCCCATTTGATCCGCCGTGGGTGTCAGGGCTTCAGCCCTCCCCTGTCTCTGGCCTGAAAGTCTTAATCCGCCTGGCATAAGGGCTCCCTGCAACCTGCGCCAGGGAGGACGGCTGAAGGGGAAGGCAGATAATCTGACCTATCAGGGTCACTCCAAAAGCCATTCTTTTGTTCCCTCCTGGCTGAGGGGAGGTTCATAGGGCCAGCTGTGTGTGGGGAAGGGCCACCGCCTGGGGCCTTGACATTCTGATGGACCATAGGGTAGGCATTTTCCTCTCTGATGCCTCAGCCCTTTTTCTGGGGCTGGCTAGGAGCACGGGCAAGGCTGATGCCATATGGTGGTTCCACTTCCTCAGGCATGAAAGTGGATCTTTGCAAATTGGAGAGCAGGCGCTGAGCCTCACTTCTGCTGTCTTCCATGCCTGGCTGCCTCCCTACAAGAGGTGGAGATTTGACTTTCTGCCTCAGGACAAATTCCACAGGCTGTCCCATTTATCCTTAGGAAGTAGAAACAGAGGGTTCCACCTGCCAGAACTCCCCAGATATTTTTGCTGTCAGGCTCATGGTGAGCCAGAGTGGATCAGAGGGCACAAAGATGAGAGAGGGCAGGGGAGGAAGCCGAGAGCTCTGTGCTGTTGGCATCTTGTGGTCCCCATTCTCCCCATACTCGGTGTCACTGCAGTTTTTTGAACAGGGAAACATTTTAGAGCTCTGATTGTCAAAGTGTAGCTTGGGTCCTACCTGGGAATCACCTGGGGGAGTTTTAAAAAATGGCAGGTTGCTAGGCTTCGCCAGACCTGATGAATCATAATCCCTAGAGAAGAGGCACCCAGGGAACTGCATTTTCAACAAGCCCTCTGGTGATTCCTTAAACTTTCTTTCTTTCTTTCTTTCTTTTTTTTTTGAGATGGAGTCTCACTCTGGAGTGCAGTGGTGCGATCTTGGCTCACTGCAACCTCCACCTCCCAGGTTCAAGCGATTCTCCTGCCTCAGCCTCCCAAGTAGCTGGGATTACAGGTATGCACCACCAGGCCCAGCTAATTTTTGTGCATGTGGTGAGGGCACGGTTAGGCACAGTGGCACTCTTGGCCCCTTGGGGTCTGATGGGTCTGGGAATTTAGTCATAGCACACCCCTGGTCTGGCTTGGAATTTAGTCATAGCATACCCCTGGTCTGGCTTTGTTGCAGCCTGACTTGATGAGTTCTCCAAGGCATTTTGTGCTCTGAGATCCCACAACAAACCTTTAATAGCAATGCTTGAGTTCATAAATTGCACCTAGAAATGTGCATTCTATAAGTCACTTACCTAGAGTCAAATGTTGCAGCTGTTTCTAAGCCCTGTCCTCTAACTGACTGCCCTACTCAGAGATGCTCAGCAAAGTGACCCCGCCCCCGATGCTGTCTGTGACACTGCCTGTGGTTCCCCCATTGTTACTGAGCGGAAGTGGCATATTAGAGGTGGCAGGTCTGTGCTGCCAGAGGCCAGGAGCTCCCCTGGCTCAGTCCACCAGTCTGCAGCTACCTTCTCTGGGGTCAGGTGCCAGCCAGGCTTGGTTGGTAGCAGGGCTTAGGGGTCTTGGGTGTTGTAATATGAATGTGGGCTGAGCTTTGGAGGCTGACAGGGACTTGGCCTGTTGTGCATTTCTGTAGTCATCACTATTGCTTTCCCTTCAGTGGAGCTCAGGGCATGTGGGCAAGGGCAGAGTGCCTTTAGAGACAGGCCTGGGGTCCTCCGCTCCTCCCTGATGCTGCTGCACTGCAGCTGAAGGCCAAGGGGACAGAGGGCATTGAGGAGGACAGATGGCTTGGTGCCTCTATGGCCTGCCCACCACTCAGGGCCACTGCAGATTCGGCAGTTAGAGACACTAACCCAGAGCCAGAGAGGAGTAAGAAAACATCAAAGGACTCTCCTTTCTGCAGAAAGCGTCAAACACGCCTTCGTAGTCAAGATCCCGATTTTTGCAGGAGGAAAAGTCTTCCTTTCAGGAGGCTATGCCTATGTGAACAGCCGAGTAATCTCCATCACTGCTGTGGAGTCCCACTATGTCCACACATTATCCATAGTCCTGACAACCTGCAAAGTGGCCACTGTTTGCTCCATTTTGCAGATGGGAAAGCCAAGCCCTGGGAGCTCAGCCCTTACACAGCCAGCAAGCGGCAGGCTAGGGTGAGGGCTCAGGACTACCCCCAGGCCAAGGCTCTGCTGGCTTCCCCTCAGGCCAGGCCAGGCAGCCTCAGGGAAGAAGAGAGAATTTGAGATATACAGAGTCAATGCAATTTCTAACAAAATCCCAACAGCATTTTTTAAAAACAGAAATAGAAAAAATTGTAAAATTTATATGAAATCTCAAGGGACCTCACATAGACAAAACAATCTTAAAAATGAAGAACAAAGGAAAAATGAAGATCTTACGCTTCCTAATTTCAAAATTACAGGGCCAGTGTGATGACTAATGCATGTAATTCTAGCACTTTGGGGGGCTGAGGCAGGACGATCACTTGAGCCCAGGAGTTTGAGACCAGCCTGGGCAACACAGGGAGATCCTTTATCTCCAAAAACAAAAAATAAAAAAATTAGCCAGGCATGGTGGCATGCTCCTGTGGTCCCAGCTATTAGGGAGGCTGAGGTGGGAGGATTGCTTGAGCCCAGGATATCAAGGCTGCAGTGAACCATGATTTGTGCCACTGCAGTCCAGCCAGGACAACAAAAGAAACTCCATCTCAAAAATAAATTAATTAATTAAAATTAAATAAATTAAAAAGCATAGCTGGGCGTAGTGGCTCATGCTTGTAATCCCAGCACTTTGGGAGGCTGAGGCTGGTGGATCACCTAAGATCAAGAGTTCGAGACCAGTCTGATCAACATAGTAAAACCCCATTTCTACTAAAAATACAAAAATTAGCCAGGCATGGTGGCAGATGCCTATAATCCCAGCTACTTGGGAGGCTGAGGCAGGAGAATCGCTAGAACCCCGGAGGCAGAGGTTGCAGTGAGCTGAGATTGCACCATTGCACTCCAGCCTGGATGACAGAGCAGGACTCCATCTCAGGGGGGGAAAAAAAAAAAGCATACAATTCCCCAAGACAGTGGTTTATACTTGTAATCCCAGCACTTTGGTGGGGGCCAAGTGGGAGGACTTCTTGAGGCCACAATCTTGAGACCAGCCTGGGCAACATAGGGAGACTCCGTCTCTACCAAAACCAACAAAAAGTTAGCTGGGTGTAGTGGCACGCACCTGTAGTTCCAGCTACTCAGGAGGCTGAGGTGGGAAGATTATTTGAGCCAGGGAGATTGAGGCTGAAGTGAGACATGTTGGCACCACTGCATTCCAGCCTGGCTGACTGAATCAGGTGCTGTCTCAAAAACAAAAAAAAGTGTACAATTCAGTAACATTTATTACATTCAGAATGTTACGCAGCAATCACCACCACCTAATTCCAGAACAATTCCATCCCCACAGAAGAAATCCCATATTTACAATCACTTCCCATTCACCTCTCCCCTCAGCCCTCAGCGATTACGTTTCTGTCTCTATGGATTTGCCTATTGACCCCGTTTTTAAAAATTGAATTTTAATCAGTTTTATTTTCATTATCAATTTTCAGTGAGAAAATATTTTCTGGAGTGAATAATATTAAACAAGATAATTCCTTAAGTAATTTTCTATTGCATGCAGTAAATTTTTTCCATTTTGATTTTTACCTTGCTGAGATTATTATCACTGGGATCAATTCTTTTCTTTTCTTTCTTTCTTTTCTTTTTTGAGACAGAGTCTCACTCTGTTGCCCAGGCTGGAGTGCAATGGCACGATCTCAACTCACCACAACCTCCGCCTCCCGGGTTCAAGTGATATTCCCTGCCTTAACCTCTCAGACAGCTGAGATTACAGGCCCCTGCAACCTGGCCCAGCTAATTTTTTTTTTTTTCACGGAGTGTCGCCTGGTCGCCAGGCCAGAGTGCATTGGCACGTAGAGATGGGGTTGCTCACTGCAACCTCAGCCTCCCGGGTTCAACCAATTCTCCTGCCTCAGCCTCCCATGTAGCTGGGACTACAGGTGTGCATCACCACCCCTGGATACTTTTTGTATTTTTAGTAGAGACGGGGTTACACCATGTTGCCCAGGATGGTCTCGACCTCTTGATCTCCTGATCTGCCCACCTCAGCCTCCCAAAGTGCTGGGATTACCGGCATGAGCCACCGAGCTTGGCCTGATTTTTTGTATTTTTAGTAGAAATAGGCTTTCACCACATTGGTGACGCTGGTCTCAAACTCCACCTGCCTCAGCCTCCCAAAGTGCTGGGGTTATAGGTGTGAGAGCCACTGCACCCAGCCGATATCAATTCTTTTCTGACAATTTTTTTATTTTTTATTTTTTGGAGACAGAGTCTTGCTCTGTCACCCAGGCTGGAGAACAATGACATGATCTTGGCTCACTGCAACCTCCACTTCCCAGGTTCAAGTGATTCTCCTGTCTCAGCCTCTTGAGTAACTGGGACTACAGGCTTGAGTCACCATGCCTGGCTAATTTTTGTATTTTTAGTAGAAACAGGGTTTCATCATGTTGGTCAGGCTGGTCTTGAACTCCTGACCTCGTGATCCGCCTATCTTGGCCTCCCAAAGTGTGGGAATTACAGGCGTGAGCCACTGCACTTGGCCTCTAACAAATTTTAAAATACCATATGACTTATGACTTTTTGGGGGGCCTGGGAGAGAGTACACAGCAAGTTTCATTGTTTAAGTTTCCTCTAACTGTATTTTTTGTGGCCATTATTTTCACCAGGTGTAATTTCTCCAATCAAATTTTGCAAATTCAAATTTTTTTTTTTAAGTTTTTCTTTTTATTTGAAGCACTGTGGTTTATACAGATAGAAATTTCTTTGAGATGTTTTGATTCTTTCTTCTGGCCATTTTATTTTTTAATTTAATTTAATTTATTTATTTTAAGATGGGATTTCACCATGTTGGACAGGATGGTCTTAATCTCCTGACCTCATGATCTGCCCCCCTTGACCTCCCAAAGTGCTGGGATTACAGGCGGCCTTATTTATTTATTTGATACTGAGTTTCACTCTTGTTGCCCAGGCTGGAGTGCAGTGGCATGATCTCCGCTCATTGCAGCCTCTGCCTCCCAGGTTCAAGCGATTCTCCTGCCTCAGCCTCCTGAGTAGCTGGGATTACAGGCATCCGCCAGCACACCTGGCTAATTTTTGTACTTTTAGTAGAGATGGGGTTTTACCATGTTCACCAGGCTGGTCTCGAACTTCTGACTTCAGGTGATCTGCCGCCTCGGACTCCCAAAGTGCTGAGATTATAGGCATGAGCCACCCTGCCCAGCCTTTCTGGTCATTTTTAATTTTAATTTTAATTTATTCATTTATTTTTGGAGACAGAGTCTCATGCTGTCATCCATGCTGGAGTGCAGTGCTGCGACCTTGGCTCACTGCAACCTCTGCCTTCCAGGCTCAAGCGATTCTTGTGCCTCAGCTTCCCAAGTAGCTCAGAGTACAGGTGTGTGCCACCACACCCTGCTAATTTTTTATAGTTTTGTAGAGACAGGGTTTCACCACGTTGTCCAGGCTCGTCTCAAACTCCTGAGCTCAGGCAATCCACCTGCCTTGACTTTCCAAAGTGCTGGGGTTATAGGCGTGAGCCACCGAGCTCAGCTCTTCTGGTCATTTTTATGTTGTATTGATGATTTCTTGGGAGCATTCACTGACTTCTCCTCTAAAGAATATTTACTATTATTCTGTAGCTCTCGAATCCCCTGTTATGCTGTGTAGCATTTATCACCAGCTGGTGTTATTTTATATTTATTTGTTTATCTGCTTATCATTTTTCTTTCCTCCAAGGCTGTGAGCCCCACAAGGGCAGGGATGTTATGTGTCTTGTTCATGGCCATATTCCCAGCACTTAGAACAGTGCCTGGGACACAGTGGGCCCTGAACACATGGAAAGAATGTACTGAAGGAATGAAGTACGGCTTGAATAGAACACTGATGGTCTGGATTTGTCCCTTGGTTGGTCCGTGGGTAAAATCACGAGGAACCTTCTTAGACACACAGAGAGACACAATGCCAGACAGAGAAGGGTCCAGGGCCCAGATGACAGGCCAAGCCAACCCACCACACACTGAGGCTAAGCCAAGTTCCAGGAGCGCCAGTTTTGCCAGGGAGACACAGGTAGCCAGCAGAGCGACCTCTGCTTTTGTGTTTGATTTACTGATGCTACAAAGTGTGACTTATGGCTTAAGGGCAGCAGAGAACATTGTCAGGATGACCAGAAATGGTGTTAATGATGCTACACAGACCATCAGGGCAAAAGGAGCGATCAAGACAGACAAGGAGGCGGAGCTTTGACAACATTTGAGCCAGCACCTTTTAATAGCTGTCGTGGCTGGAGGCCGACACTGAAGAGCCTAGCTGGGGTCTCTGCCTTCCCTCCCACCATTTTGCCCACCTGAACACTATTGAGCAACAGAACCACAGCCAAGACCTGGGCCCCACAATGAGTGATTTCATTTTTTAAAAAATTAGGTGGCCAGGCATGGTGGCTCACACCTGTAATCTCAGCACTTTGGGAGGCCGAGGCAGGCGGATCACTTGAGGTCAAGAGTTTGAGACCACCCTGGCCAACATGGTAAAATCCCATCTCTACCAAAAATATATTTAAAAAATGGGTGGGGGAGGAGGGCAAAAAAAAAATGGCCAGGTGCAGTGACTCATGCCTGTAATCCCATCACTTTGGGAGGCCAAGGCGGGCAAATCACGAGGTCAGGAGTTCAAGACCAGCCTGGTCAACATAGCAAAACCCCATCTCTAATAAAAATATAAAAAATTAGGTGGGCTTAGTGGCAGGCGCCTGTAATCTCAGCTACTCGGGGGGCTGAGGCAGGAGAAGTGCTTGAACCCAGGAGGCTGAGGTTGCAATGAGCCAAGATTGCACCACTGGACTCCAGCCTGGGCCACAGAGTGAGACTCCATTTCAAAAAAAAAAAAGAAAAAAAAACTAGCCATGTGTGGTGGCACACACTTGTAATCCCAGCTACTCGGGAGGCTGAGGGAGAAGAATCGCTTGAATCCAGCAGGTGGAAGTTGCAGTGAGCTGAAATTTCACCATTGCACTCCAGCTTGGGTGACAGAGTGAGATTCCCTCTCAAAAAAAAAAAAAAAATTAGAGATGAGTTCTTATTATGTTACCCCAGGCTGGTCTCGAACTCTTGGGCTCAAGTGATTCTCCCACCTTGGCCTCCTGAGTAGCTGAGATTACATGTGCGAGCCACTATACCCGGTAAGTCACTTTAAAGCCTCCATTTGGGCTGTTCCTTGTTGCATAACAAGCCACCCCAAAGTTTAGTGGCATCAAACAGCAATGTATGAGTGTCTCTCCTGATTCTGTGGGTCGACCCAGCTCAGCTGGGTGGCTTCTTGTGTTTTTGCAGTTAGATTGTTGCTGGGACTGGAGTCTGTGCAGGCCTGACGGGGCTGGAAGTCTAGGACAGCTCTCTCTCTGTCACAGCTGCTGGTTGGTGCTGGCTGTCAGAGGGCTGCTGAAAGGAGTATCCACACGAGGAAGGAAGCAGAAACTGCCGGCTGGGTAAGGGCTAGGCCAGGAACTAGCACAACATCAAGTCTGACGTCTTCTGTTGGTCAAAGTAGTCACAGCATCCTACTTGAAACGGGTGGAGGACAGACCCTCCTCTTTTTTTTTTGGAGACAGAGTCTCACTCTGTTGCCCAGGCTGGAATACAGTGGCATAATCTTGGCTCACAGCAACTTCTACCTCCCGGATTCAAGCAATTCTCCTGCCTCAGCCTCCCGAGGAGCTGAGATTACAGGCATGTGCCACCACACCCGGCTGATTTGTGTATTTTTAGTAGAAATGGGGGTCTCACCATGTTGACCAGCCTGATCTTGAACTGCTGACCTCAGGTGATCTGCCCAATAGGCCTCGCAAAGTGCTGGGATTACAGGCGTGAGCCACTGCATTCAGCCCAAAGTAAGTTATTTTTATTTTTGAGACGGGTTTCAGAAATAAAGAGAAGGGCAGGATGAAAAGGGATAAAAGGCAGGAGGGCCAGGGCGTGAGCAGGCTGATCTGCCAGGTTTTCTCCTCCTTGGCCTAATGCTTGGCGGCATGATGAAGGAGGTCCAGCTGGAAGGAACACCCTGTGCTCCCAGACTGAAAAGCAGCAGAGAGGTTGTGGGCTGGAAAGGGTGCTTTGCGCTGTGAGCTTTGTAGGGGCAGACAGGTGTGATTTCTTTCCTCACCCATCATAGGGAGCATGCCAACACTCCTGTAACAAAAGACAGGTTAACAAGACAAAAGCATACCACATTTATTTAATCAAAGTTTTATGTGACATGAAACTTTGTCACATAAAGAGACAAAGCGTTCAGAAATGAAAGGCCAAAGACTCTTGGGAAATGGTCTATTTTTGCACTTAGTTGAAGAACAGACAGCCGTGTGGAAATGGACTGGGCAAAAGGGCATGGTCTCGTGGTAACAGACTGACAGGGAAGCCCGGTGATGGCAGTGGCTGCTGGCATCCCACTGGCTGCAGCAGGGAGGCATGGCTGGGGCTGCACACTCCAGGGAGCTGGTGGGCACCCCACCCCTTCCAAGTCGGGGCGGGAGCTCCCTGGTGCCGCTGCAGCTGCCCAGACTGTGGCTGCAGACCCAGGACTCCTGCTCTATGGAGCAGGCGGGAGCCCTGCCCTCCTGGGTGGGGCTATAGCTATCCAAACTGCAGCTGTGGCTCCCAGCCTCTCTGTGCTGTTGGAGGGGGCCGGGAGCAGGCAGGATCTGCCCTCCTGGGTGCTGCTGCAGCCCCCTGACCAGCAGCTGCAGATCTGAGCCTCCTGCTCCATGGAATCGGCAGGAGCTGGGGATACGCAGGAGCCTCGCCCCTTCTGAGTTGGTTGGGTGGGAGCTCTGGGATGCAGCTGCAGCTGCTGCCCTGGAAGGGCTGATTGTACCTGCTGATTGTACTTCCTCCTCTCTGAGGTCCATAAAAGCCATGGGCTCAGCCAGAGCAGGGCAGAGGATGGCCAGAGAACGAAGAGGGCAGAGAGACAATGGGACACAACCAGCTGCAGAGAGGAGCTACCCTCTCCAGGGCCTCCTCTCTGCTGAGCACTGAACGCTTGACTGAGGGATGCCCTGCCTACAGAGAGGAGCTACCCACTGCAGTCTCTTCTGAGCTGTTGTAACACTCAATAAAGCTCATCTTCATCTTGTTTACCCTTCACTTGTCTGTGTATTGCAGGATGAGAACTCGGGCAAATGTACTGTGTCTGGCCAGAAAATCGACACCCTGAAGATTCTGTAACACCAGCAAGGCCCAGCAAGGCCTTCTGTTCAGATTCATCTTGGTCTCTCTGTGTAGCATTCCTTCCTCCACGGTCTGGGGCAGGACCCTTCTAGAAGGAGGGTCTTCAGGAGAGAAGGGAGAGGGTGACCTTTCTAGGTTTTACGGCTTGCTTTGAGAGAGAGTTTCTAGTTTCCTTTTTTTCTATATATATATATATATGAAAAAAACAAATATATATATATATTTTAAGACGGGGTTTCACCATGTTGGTCAGGCTGGTCTTGAACTCCCGACCTCAGGTGATCCGCCCGCCTTGGCCTCCAAAGTGCTTGGATTACAGGCGTGAGCCACCGCACCCGGCCAAGGTTCTAGTTTCTACGTCTCACCTTGGAGAAGACAAATTCTGCTTTCTATGACTCCCCTCAGGGGAGAAAGAGGGGCGGAGACAGGAGGGCAGGAGAAAAGGGCGACAGAGTTTGTTTCTGAGGCTACTTTGGAGGCCTTTCCCTTGGTTCAAAGTACTTAACTTGCCAACGTGTCATACTCCGGGGTTTCGTTTGCTCAGCCCAGCAACCTCGTGGCAGTGCCTCTGTTTAACTCCTGTTTTCTTCTTGGGTGCATTTGCTTTGGAGGAAGTAGAAGCTGAAGGAACAGCCCAGGAACAGCCCAGGAACAGCCCAGGAACTCAGCCCTAAAATTCTGGAGACCAGGGCTTGAGGCTAAGCCTGCCACAGACCCACTGGGACCCCTGAGCAACTCACCCAGCCTTTCTGGGCCTGGGACATGGGTGCTTGACCCAATGGGGCCTCTCCAGTTACAGGATACAGGTTCTGGCCATCAGGTTTGGGTTCAAAGACCAGCTCAATTGATGCCTGTTGGATGAGTCATTTTCTCATTAAAAGAAAGTAGGAGTCAAAGTAATATTTGGCGTGTCAAGAATCAAATGAAACAATGCATGTGGAGACTCTTGGAAAACTGAAAAATCAATACTTTGTACAGATTCTCCCCTGCCCCCTCACCATTCATTTTGAGGATGACATTACTAATAACTTGCCAATGTGTCATACTCTGGGGTTTGTTTGCCCAGGACCACATCTTAAATGTAAAAGGTGATTTTTGACTGGGCACAGTGGCTCACACTTGTAATTCCAGCACTTTGGGAGGCTGAGGCGGGCGGATAGCTTGAGGCCAGCAGTTTGAGACTGGTTTGGCCCACATGGTGAAACCCCGTCTCTACTAAAAATATAAAAATTAGCTGGGCCTGTTGGTGCACACCTGTAATTCCAGCTACTGGGAGGATGAGGTGGGAGGATCACTTGAGCCTGGGAGGTGGAGGTTGCAGCGAGCCACGATTATGCCACTACACTCCAGCCTAGGAGACAGAGAAGGACCTCGTTTCCAAAAAAGAAAAGAAAAAGAAAAAGTTAAATTGACCTGGCATCCTAAACAAGCAAACAAAAATTACAAAATCTGTCACATGTGGAACCTGATGGCCAGCCTTCGGTTAGGTATTCTGCTTGCATTTAAGGTACAATGCCACTAGGTGGCGATGGTATCTGGGCCATTGAGGCTTGTTCCAGAGCTGGGTACCCCAAGGACAATCCCAAGTGTCCTCTCTTTTTATACTTGGAGAGAGGCACCCTTGATGGACCCACTGAGCCTCAGTTTCCCCAGTTGTAAAATGAGGATAAGAGTACGTACACAAGGGCAAGTTTGTAAACTCCTCCTGTGCATAGTAATGTGCTTAGTAAATGTTTGCTTCTTTCCTAGCTGTATGGTTAGGAGCATAGCTTTTGGAACCAGACTGCCTGGTTTGAATCCCAGCTCTACCACTCATCAGTTTCATGACCTCAGGCAAGTTACCTAACCTCAGTGGGCCTCCATTTTCCTGTCCGTGAAATGGGGCCTGTGATCAGACCCATCCCTGTAGTTTACATGTGTAAAGCTTAGAAAGTGCCTGCTCTGCTGGGCTCAGTGGCTCACGCCTGTAATCCCAGCACTTTGGGAGGCCAAGGCAGGTGGATCACAAGGTCAGGAGATTGAGACCATCCTGGCCAACATGGTGAAACCCCGTCTCTACTAAAATACAAAAAAATTAGCCGGGCGTGGTGGTGCACTCCTGTAGTCCCAGCTACTCAGGAGGCTGAGGCAGGGGAATCGCTTGAACCTGGGCAGAGGATGCTGTCAGCTGAGATTGTGCCACTGCACTACAGCCTGGGCAACAGAGCAAGACTCCTTCTCAAAATAATAATAATAATAATAATAAAATACAATAAAGTAAAATAAAAAAATAGAAAGTGCCTGCTCCAGGAAAGGGCTGTGTTTGCCACAGTGTCTGCATGTCCTGGGGTGAGTAGAGGGGGTCTGTGTCTTAATTCTGGGCGCCTCACAAGACCGAGGGCCTTGCGAAGGTGAGATGTCTTCAGGGAGTTTTTAAGCCCCTGGGCATGAGTCATGGACTGAGGAAGCCACAGATCTGAGGCTCCTGACATCCTGGTCTCAGGATTCAGGACACAGCTGGCAACAGCCTCTGTCCACCAGGCAGGTTATGGCACTCAATTTACAATCGTGAAGCCAGCTGGTGGGAGGATAAGGCGAGGGCAGAAGGAGCTGGGAGGCTGTTTTTAAAGAACTTTTGTGCCTCGGGGGTGTCCTGCTCACGTCCCTGCGTGCTTAGAAAATAAAACACCCCACCGGGCAACTGGGCCAATTGCTTTCCATGCTCTGGCCTGCCCACCTCTATGCAGGTTTGCTCGGGAGGAATCATGTGGCAAAGACAGCACCTGACCAGAAGTCAGGATATCTGTTTTTAGCCACAGCTCTGTCACGGATGTGCTGTGTGACCTTGAATGAGTCACTTTCCCTCTCTGGGCTTCAGAGTCCTGCTCTGCCAAAATTTGGGGGAAAAAAAATCAGTGTCTTTTCTTTTTAAGCAGAGATGTGGTAAGAATAGAGAAACTCCTCAAAACCCCACCTCATTCTTGAAACCTTTCATGTTGGATGGAACAAAAGGGAACCCATGACATCTCCACCACTCTCCTGCTCTCCTATGCTAAACATGCAATATTAATTAACATCCATTGTTCATTGATTGATTGATTGATTGATTTCACAGCTTGTCCAGTGCTGTTCTGTCCTTTCCATATGTTATGTCTGCATGTGAAAACTCCTCTGGGGAGGTCTGTGCCTGCCTCATTGTCCTCTATGGTACAGATCGTCTAACGGAGGAGGCTTCTGATGGAGGGAGGGCTCGAAGCTCCCAGTGGAAAGGAAGGTCCCATGGAAACTGAGGCTGGTCAGGTCTTAATGGGACTGAGAAAAGTGCACTGAGGCTGAGTGCAGTGGCTTACGCCTGTAATCCCAGCACTTTGGGAGGCCAGGGTGGGTGGATCATGAGGTCAGGAGTTCAAGACCAGTCTGGCCAACATGATGAAACCCTGTCTCTACTAAAAATACAAAAATGAGCCGACTGTGGAGGCACATGCCTGGAATCCCAGCTACTCCAGAGGCTGAGGCAGGAGAATTGCTTGAACCTGGGAGGTGGAGGTTGCCATTAGCTGAGATTGTGCCACTGCTCTCCAGCCTGGGCAACAGAGCAAGACTTTATCTTGGAAAAAAGAAAGAAAAAAAAAGTGCATTGAGGAAACAAAGGATGTGAAAAGTGCTTTGAAGAGTGAAAAGTGCTGTTCAAAAGGGAGAAAGTCTTATTCTCTGAGCAGGGCACAAAACAATTAGACAGAGAGGAAAGAGAGAGGGAGAGAGGAAAAATTTATCTCTGATGAACATAAGTTTTGCAGACTGAAAATCTAGAAGAAAGCTAGTTTAATTTTAGGAAGCATGGAAGTTGTGTCAATTCCTAAAATAACAGTTTATTTTAGATTACACAGGACAGGGGTGTGTGTGTGTGTGTGTGTGTGTGTGTGTGTGTGTGTGTGTGTGTGTTCCCCTCTCATTTTTCCATGGTTTGGGGCTGCTAAGGTCTGAATTCAGCTCCAGGGAAGCCTCAACTCCTGAAGGAGTAAGGCCAGCTCAGTCTTGTCTTCTCCCTTACCCCTCTCCCCACCCACCTCCTCCCTCTCCCTACCTCTGCCCAATCAGGTCTGCTTAGCCACTGTCCTTCCACACTGTCCCCAAGTGGCTCCGCCCCTCTTCCTGCTCTTGCCATCCTCCACCGAACACTGCTGCCGAGGGACATCGAGTGTCCTCTCTTAGTCAGCGTCCTGTGCTCTGGACTTCGCTGCCTTTTCAAAACCTTCCAGGCCTGGGCTCCATTCCATCTACATCAAAGCTCCTGATGACACATTGAGCCAGGCTAATGTATTAGAAGGGGAGAGGCCGATTGTTAGTCTATCCATCCTAGATTGTCCTTTAAGAGCCTCTTGGGGAATTAGCTTCTTTGCATTAAGAAAGTCCTGGCAGGTCAAGCATGATGGCTCATGCCTGAAATCCCAGCAGTTTGGGAGGCTGAGATGGGAGGCTCTCGTGAGCTCAGGAGTTCGAGATCAGCTTGGGCAACGTAGGGAGACCCTGTCTCTACAAATAATTTTTAAAAATTAGCCAGGTGTGGTGGCATGCACCTGCAGTCCCAACTACTACGGAAACTGAGGTGGGTGGAAGAGGATTGCTTGAGCCCAGGAGGTTGAGGCTGCAGTGAGCTGTGATTGCAACACTTTATTCCAGCCTGGGTGAAACAGCAAGACCCTGTCTGAAAAAAAATTCTGTCTAAAGATAGGTATTTCACAGCACTGTGGTAGATCAGAAAGGGAGAAATTTTGGGGTGCATGTAGTTGATGGTAATAATAATACCATCATTTTGGCACACCTACTAGGTACCAGGCACTATGCTAGGTGACTTACGTTCTTTGTTTAATTCCAATAACCCTATGAGGCAACTGGAATTAACCTCATCATCATCATAAATACAACAGAAATAACTGAGTGCTCATGTGCTAAGCAGTTCACCTAGATTGTCTTGTGTGGTAGGCGCTGTTGCCATGCCCATTTTCCAAGCTGCGGAACCAGGTAACAGATCAATTAAGCGACTTGCCACACAGCTAGTAATCTCAAGGGGTTGAATTACTTGTCCATGTTCACCCAGCAAGCGAGCAACTGAGTGAAGTGGATGTCCCCCTCGCCTCGTCTCTGCCCTGCATGCTCATCACACCTCCTTCTGGGACTACTGGGAATTTCTAGGTTGAGGCGAGGGTGGCTAGGACCAGGAACTGCTGGAGTGGGAGTGGGGGGTGGGGCTTCAGCAGCCCGAGACAGCGTACCCTTTGCTCAGAGAGTGTCCAGCTGTGCTCCACGACCCAGCCGTAGCCACCTGCCAAATGTCCCCTGGCTTTGCTGGCCTTTCCAGCAATCTATCCCTGCCTCCTACCCTGTATGGCTCATCAGAATCCCAGTTAACCTTTGGCACCCTGTTGGAATGCTGCCTCCTCCAGGAAGCCTTCCAGGATGGCCCTAAACCAGAATGTTCTGACCTTCTCCAGAACACTGTTCACTCACTTGGCCGTCCTATTCAGCCTTGAGGTACATACTACCATCTGGCCTCCACAGCTAGGTGTCGAGTTCCCTCAGGCTCCAACACCTGACATGGAGGTGCTCAGAGGATTCTTAATGCATGAGTAAATACAGCATTCAGGCATTCCACGGGTCACAGGGGCATGAATTTCAGTGCCTCTGATGAAGTGTGTGGAGAGAGAAGTCAGGAACTATAAACGTGATTATTCCAGGCTCAAGCAATAGGGAGTAGTGAGGTCTGCGGCAAACTAGAGTCTGCATGCCCAACTGAGGGGCTCACATTCCAATTCAATCACCACCCCCACCCCCCAGTCCCTACACACATAAAGGGCAGGGACCCATTCTGGTCCTGAGCAATCTCACTTCCTTTCCCTTCCTCTGGCTTTATTTTTCTACTCTATGCATACCACTTGAAAACACACTCTTAGCTACTGATACTTAATGTCTACCTTCCCTCACACATGTGAACTATGAGAGCGAGAGTTTTGGTCTGTCCTCTGCCAGTCCAGCACCTCATCAGTGGCTGGCACGGAACAGGCCTTCCGTAGGTATGTGCCCCGCTCCTCCCTGCAGCGTCCGGGCTCCAGGAAGCATTTAGGACTCAAGTCCGGAAGAGTGAAGGCCCCAAGTCCTCCAGAGAACCCCAGGAGACGGGGGCTTTGAGTTTGCTTTGGAGACAGCGAGTCCTGCTGGAACTAGGAACATGAGGGTTAGCGACTCTGCCCCACGGGGTCACAGGGCAGAGGCTGCGGGCGGGGGTGGGCAGCGGTGGTGCGGGGGGCGTCGCTCCCGAGCAGGCTCCCACGCACGTCTTCAGCTTGCCCATCAGAGGCACCCGCACGCAGCAGGGGACGCCGAGGCTCCGGAGCAGAGGAAAGGCCCAGGCGGGGCGGGGGGAGATGGGGAGAGAGGCGGGGATCAACACCCCGGGCTCTGAGCGCGCCAGCTGGGAGGGCTGGGAAGGAGGGCGCACGGGAGGGCTCCTGGCACGCGCGGGGCCGCGGGCAGCCCCCGGAGGAGGGAGTCGGGCAGGACGGCTGGGGCAGAGGGCGGCTGAAGCAGAGGCGAGCCGGACCCCACCCGCCACCCCCGGCGCCTGCCAAACTGGTGGCTGCCTCCCCGGCAGGCGCGGCGCGTCCACCTGCGCAGCCACCGCGCCGCCCTGCCCGCGCTGCCATTGGCTAGCTAAAAATGCCTCTCTAATCTGCACGGCTCTGTGCACGCCTCCTCCTCATCCTTCCCCCCGCTCCGCCTCGGCTCTGACCTTCCTCCTTCCCGCAGCCCAGGCGAGATCCCAGAGAGACGCGGTGGCGGCGGCAGCGCCAGCCCCTCCTCCCCCGGGAAGTCGGCCGGGCTTGAGGCCGGGCCCCAGACGTCCCGCTTCGCCTCGAGGCGCCGCCAATGGTGCCTGGCGCTCCTGCCCCCAGGTAGGGGGTCTGGCCCTTGAATAGAGGGTGAGGGGTTGTGTGGGGGGCGTACAGTTAAGGAGTGCGTGTTCGAAGTGGGCGCCGAGACTGGCATCTCCCTGGGCCAGAGCCCGGGGAGGGTTGGGCAGCTGCCTGGAGAGAAGTGGGTGCGCGCCCGGGGATGCTTTACAGGGGAAGGAGTTCGCGGGCATCACCCAGGCAGTGCCAGAATGCCCTGCGCTGTGTCCTTTGGCGGGTGGCGAGCCGGCAACGGAGGCCTTTACCCCAGGAAAAGCGCCGGAAATAGGTTCCTGGGGAAGCTGGGGCCTGGGCCCGGGCAGTCCGGGTCTCTGGACTGCTACCAGAGGGGTGGGTGGGCTGGTGCCAGCTTGGTGCGTAGGCTATTTATGGATCAGAGTGGGCTGGGGAGAAACACAGCAGCTGATGCCTGTCTGGCTTATGGTTAAAGGTATTTCCTTCTGTCCCCTACCCCTTCCCCCACAGCTGGGATGGGAGGGGGAGGAGGCAAGAAGGAGGTGATGATACTAAAAGGCCCGCAGATACAGAAGGCACGGGCTGCTGGGCACTGCCCTCCCCTGCAAGCCCCAGGCCACTTGCTGCCTGTTGGAGCTGTCTCTGCCCCTTGCTTTCACCTTACAAGAGGCTGTGAAAAGGTTAAAGGGTCATCAGGGTTTAGGGGACATGGTGGCAAACCTGGGAGCTTGGTCAGACCCAGCTTCAAGCCCCAGCTGCCCCTGCCCACAACAGCCCAGCTCTGCACCACATAGGCAGTGACACATATGGCCGCTTTTTTCTAGGCACAACCATAAATAACCCACATTGCCCCAGCCCCTGGCATAGCTGGGGTGCAAACGAGACTGTCTGTCAGTGATTTTGCTTCCATCTTCCACCGTAGCCTTTCTATTTATTACATGTCCAAGTCACCCCTCTCCAGCCACCCTTCCAGGCAGCTCCCCTAATACCCCAGGTGAGATCCTTGCCCCCTGCCCTATGTTCCTGGCCTGCCTTGTGGCTGGGTTATTTGTCTCATTTGTCTCTTTCTAGAGCAGAAGTCCCTTCAGGCTGGGAATCTGTCTGATTCATCTCTGTCATTGCCCCTGAACCAGAGCAGGGTTTAGCACCAAGTAAATAATCTGTGGAATGAGTGATTGAGTGACTGAATGTGAACTCTGGGAAATAGCAACCTGAGAGAGTGGGTTGAGCCCACTCTTGGGCTTTCCCTCTATCCCCCAGGACCAAAGAGCCACCCAAACCAGACAGTTCTCTTTAGGCCCCTCCTAAGCCTGGAGTTGATGGCTTTTGGAGATAGTGTTGCAACCTGCTGGCTCCAGAGGGTCTTATGGGCCCCTGGTTGGAGTGTCCAGGCCTGGTCCTGGCTCTGGGGAAGGTCTGATGTGAAGGTCTGGCTCTCCTCAGGCCGCTGGGTTAGCGCTTTCTTCCCAGGGTGCCAAGCTTAGACCAGGGTCCCTGCCTCGGTCCCAGCCCTTGGGAGGAAAATCCAGATCAACAACAGGGAAGCTGGCAAGGCCCAAGCCAGGCCGTCCTCAGCATCTGGGTGTTCATAGCAAGCTCTCAGGGGTCTCATGACCCTCGTGTATGGAGGAGCAAACCCAGTTCAGAGGAAGAGGCTGCTACCAAGGGTTCTGGCCCAGCCACGGGCCTGTGTCTGTGAAGGATGGCAACATCTCCAGGCTTAGGAGGGGCCTAGAGAGAACTGTCTGGTTTGGGTGGCTCTTTGGTTGTGAGGAATAGAGAGAAAGCCCAAGAGGGTCCTGACACCCTCCCTCAGGTTGCCAGCTATTTCCCAGAGTTCACAGTCATTCAATCGTTCATTCATTCCACAATGGCCGTGTTGCTATTTGACAGCCATGTAGTCTCCCTAACGTGGCTCTGCCACTGTCCCCAGGCCCAGTCCAACTCTCCCTTCTTTTTTTTTTGAGACAGAATTCACTCTTGTTGCCCAGGCTGGAGTGCAGTGGTGCAATCTTGGCCTCACTTCAACCTCCACCTCCTGGGTTCAAGTGATTCTCCTGCCTCAGCCTCCCAAATAGCTGGGATTATAGGCATGGGCCACCACACCTGGCTAATTCATATTTTTAGTAGAGATATGGTTTCACCATCCTGACCAGGCTGGTCTCGAACTCCTGACGTCGTGATCCACCCTCCTCGGCCTCCCAAAGTGCTGGGATTACATGAGCCACCACGCCCGGCCTCCGACTCTCCCTTCTCCCTCTCACTCTGCCCCCCGGCTGCCCTGAGCTGCTTTCAGTTCCTCAAGGAAGTGGGGCTTCTGTCACCTGCAGGCTTTGCACAGGCTGTTCCTGCCTCCTCTCCCTCCTCCTTCCCACCCAAATCTCTCACCCTTGGGAGTCCACTGAGACTCCTCTTCCTTTCAGAAGCTTCCCCAGCTTGGGTTGGGAGCCTCACCCATGAGTCCCCTTCCCTCAACCTGGCTGCCTCCCCTGGGAACCCTCCATCACACAGTGTCCTCTCAGGCTTCTGATCACCTCTCCCTGCTGGGCTGTGGGGTCTGTGGGTGCAGAGTCTGTGTGCTGTTTCCAGTGGCCCCCTGGCGTGGCACAGAGGAGCCCCAGCTCTGGCTTGTGGAGTCAGTGAGTGGCTATGGGTCTCATCATCTGCTTTCTCCCCTCGCCAATATCAGGACATATTTTGCATTCTTCTCCCATTAGGAGTTTGCAGGTATCCCCCCAGTACGAATGAGTTGGTGGTAGAAAGCCTTCCCTGGAGAAGCCAAACTGGCTACAGGTCTGGAAGGACAGAAGGGACAGGAGAGGACATTAGGGGTGGGGGCATTCACTGATTTGGGGGGCCTCCCTGGGGAACCAGGTGGAGGGGTTGGGATAGGAGTGGGTATACTAGATAGGAAGAAGGCTGCTTGATTTGGTTTTGCATATTTCTTTTTTTTTTTGGTTTTGCATGTTTCTTAAAGAAAAATAGCTTTTATTATTTTTCTTATTACCAAAATAATATGGGTTTGCTGTGGGCAATTTAGAATATCGTGGAAAGCCAAATGAAGGAAACCCATTAGCCATATCAGACCCACCCACAGTGGGGACTTTGTAGCCGGCTTCCAGCCAGGGGCAGGGTGGACTGGAGGGAAGGGCTGGGTTGGGGACTTGAGGAGCAGGACAGGGTCCCAGGAAGTAGCCGTGAGGATTGGCAGGCAGGTAAGGGAGGGGTCCTGGAGCTCCCCCGTGGAAAGCAGGGAAGGAAGTGGGATTGGATGAGGGAAGTGGACTCTGATGCAGTCCCAGCAGGCGGTGGGGTGCCCTGGGGCTAGAGTGGCCTTTCAGGTCGTGCTCATTTGCTTGGGAGAGTCAGGCCCTAGACCCCAGCACCTGCACCCTTCAGGCACTGGGTGTGGGCGGCCTTCCGGCAGGTGGCTCTGTGGTAGCAGCAGTCCCTGAAGCGTCTGTCCACGGAGGTCGCCTGCTGACAGCACCAACCCCCTGGGGCAACAGATAGTGTTCGCCACCAAGAAGGATGGGTTGAGAGGAAGCCAGAGGTGGGCCGGAGGGACAAGATCAGGGGGAGCCTGGCCTCAGCCGGTTCTGGGGGGACAGGTCATCTAATGCCAGGGAAGTAGCTGGTGCCATTTCCAGGAAGGCAGCATGTCTGTGGGGAGCAATTTAGAATGTACTGGAGAGCCAAATGAAGGAAACCCATTAGCCACTTCAGACCCACCTGCCATGGGCACTGTGTGACTTGTTTCCGGCTAGGGGCAGGGTGACCTGGAGGGGAGGTTTGGGCTGGGGACTGGGCTGGGGGGCCTCTCCTCCACCCTCCCCTGGGTGGTGCCTCTGAAGACCTCAAGCTTGGGTGTGAGGGGCTGCGGGGTACCTGAAGACTAGGAGGGCAGAGGAGGCCTTGGTTCCTACTTAAAAATCACTCAATATTATTATTATTGTTTTCTTTTTAGAGACAGGGTCTTGCTCGGTCGCCCAGCCTGCAGTGCAGCCTCAATCTCCCAGGCTCAAGGGATTCTCCCACCTCAGCCTCCCGAGTAGTTGGGGCTGCAGGTGGTGGGCTACCATGCTTGACTAATTTTTGAATATTTGTTGTAGAGATGGGGTCTTACTATGTTGCCCAGGCTAAAAAATCACTTGATATTAAAATGCTGGGTAGGGGCTATGGTAGGCTTTCCATATAAAATGCAGGATACTCAGGTAATTTTAAATTTCAGAAAAATGACAAATGTGTTTCTGTTGTTTTTTAGTCTAAGTATGTCCCAAACATTGCATAGGACATATTTTTACTAAAAACTGTATTTGTCATTTATCTGAAATTCAGATTTAACTAGGTGTCTTGAATTTTTATTTTATTTTTATATTTAGTTATTTATTGATTGATTTTTATTTTTCAAATGGAGTTTTGCTCTTGTCCCCCAGGCTGGAGTGCAGTGGCGTGATCTCAGATCACTGCAACCTCCGCCTCCCGGGTTCAAGCAATTTGCCTGCCTCAGCCTCTTGAGTAGCTGGGATTACAGGTGCCCGCCACCGCGCCCAGCTAATTTTTGTATTTTTAGTAGAGACAGGATTTTGCCATGTTGGCCAGGCTGGCCTCGAACTCCTGACCTCAAGTGATCTGCCCGTCTCAGCCTCCCAAAGTGCTGGGATTACAGGCATGAGCCTCCTCGCCTGGCTCTGAATTGTTACTGACTAAATGTGGCCACTGTAGGCTGGGATAGGGAGGAGTGAAGAGAGAGGGTGAGAATTTTCTCTTCTTGAGTGTGGGAGAAGAATCAATAGATACTTGTTAGAAGTTGACAGTTTTAAAACATTAACACGTCCATTTTTAGAAACAGGTGAGATGTTCCAAATTTCCCATCTGTTAACTTTCTATATTGGCTAGAGAGTAGCCCCTTATTTGTGGATTTTGGCTCCTCAGTGCTGCTGAGAAATAATAAAACAATAGTTCCCTCATTTATTCAGGTGGGGCAAAGGCAGATGTGGTGATCAAGGGTGGAATCACTAAATAGGGTTAATCCATTTAAGAAATAAAAGTCCTCACCCTAAGAAAGCTCTCTTCTGGCAGAGGGCGTGGGAAACTGGAACTCCCGCGTCAGTCGGGGAGCATACGTTAGCACTGTGTTTTTGGCAACAGCGGTCACAGTTTTGACTCGGAAATTCTACTTTTTGGGACTTATCCCACAGGTACGCTCTGAGCAAGGTGCAAAGATTAGCTGAGCAGTCAGTGTAGCAAAGCTAGATGTCCCTCAGGAGGACCAGTGACAGAGTCAAGACTTCTTCGTATGCTGTGATTTTCGGCAGTTGTTGGTTCTGGGATTTAGTCAATGGATCTCTGAATGTCTGTTTTGTGCCGGGCCACTTTAGGTGCTTGGGGACACTGAGACCAGACAGGGCGGAGCTTATTACCAGTGTGGAAAGCTTATTACAGGGCGGAGCTTATTACCAGTACTGATAAGTTAAAGCAAGTGGCTTTGTAGAACAATGTGTGTAGTATGATGTACATGTACATATGTTCCTCTCTGTTCATTTCTGCATAACATGCGTAGAAGGCTGCATACCTGATTGTGATTAGAGCTTACCTTTGGGGGGAGGCCGATTGCTGGGACAGAGGGAGAATGTGTCCTCTTTATTTCAGCCATCCTGTCCTGTTTGCATTTTACAAACAAATATCATTACTCATGAAGAAAAAAATTAAAACTGCACTTGATGGTACTGGAAATATTTTTCTTAGAAAACTAAAAAAAATGAGCATGTAAACTGCA
>CAUYQU010104546.1:0-43359 GCA_963574635.1 Cheracebus regulus
CTTTGTAGGGACATGGATGAACCTGGAAACCATCATTCTCAGCAAACTGACACAAGAACACAAAATCAAACACTGCATGTTCTCACTCATAGGTGGGTGTTGAACAATGAGAACACATGGACACAGGGAGGGGAGCACTATACACTGGGGTATGTTGGGGGGAAATGGGGGAGGGACAGTGGGGGATGGGGAGTTGGGGGTAGATAGCATGGGGAGAAATGCCAGATATAGGTGAAGGGGAGGAAGGCAACAAATCAAACTGCCACATGTGTACCTATGCAACAATACTGTATGTTCTTCACATGTACCCCAAAACCTAAAATGCAATAAAAAATAAAATTAAAAAAAAAAAGAAAAGAAATAAAAGGAATCCAAATTAAAAAACAAGAAGAAAGAAAAGAAATAAAAGGAATCCAAATTTAAAAAATAAATAAATAAAAAAGATAAAGTAATTCAGGTAGTTTACATGTACACTGTCATGATAAAAAAAAAATTTAAAGATTCTATTTAGCCAATTTAATTTTAAATTTTTTAAACAACAGATTATCTCATACCCTAATTTATAAACAGAGGATATTGACTACAGTTGCAAGTTTTTTTGATATCTCAGGTTACCATTATTATTACTATGTCCAGTTATAACAGTAATTTGTCAAATTCAGTTTTCCTAGCTTCTTTGTTCTTAAATTATCAGCTATTATGTTCTCACTTATTTATTTTCCTTCTTAAGCAAGTTCTCCTACCTATTTTTAATTATTGGAACAAGAAAATCTTATAGAGTAAAATAAATATTATTAGTTAGAAAAAATAAAAACATGATTATTTCTTTCAGTTGTACTCTAGAGTTCTAAGCAAATTCTCTGAAGAAAGTTTTGCATCTGACCAAGATATAGTGTGAACTGATTGATTCAGTTCTTGAGCAACAAAAGGATAAACCAAATTTATGAAACAATGGTATCCAAGACACTGGACATTAGGCAATAGAAATGAATTTTCCCTCAGTGAGGAAGCAAATGAGATAAGTTGTATAATTATTCCAGTTTAGTGCTCAGAGACTGTTTCCAGGCCATGACCTGAGGAGGGGATCACAGTCGAATTGCATTGAATAAATGGAATATCCAAATGGATAATATGCACACAAAACAAACTATACTATACAATAAAGGTGAGTTTTTCTTCATCCACTTAAATTTGATATTTTAAGTATTGTCTTTCTGGTTTCAGGTGTCATAACTTACTAGATGTTCTGCTAAATCATTCATATTTTTATTGTACAGCTTATATGTACTGGAAGGCTTTTTAAAATGCATACTACAAATTCATTCTACAAAGCATTTTGAGCAAGCTTTTCGTGGTAGATTTGAGAGATATCGTGAACAAAACAGACACATTTCTTAACCACATGATGCTTTAGTCCTGTGGGTTAAACAGATAGTCACAAAATAATTTAAAAAAGGAAGTATGATCTGTGAATCAATCGTAATCCTGAAAACTTCTGTCATCAGCACCATGTCAACACACACAGTAGGCTGGTTCGATTTCTAGTCTTAATCTAGATGTCTCTAAGAGCCCATTATTGTGTTTCCATTGGTAAGATATCTAGAGAAAGTTAAAAATAAAAGTGGGTTGCTTCTCATTTGCATTAAAAAGGAATGCATAAAAAGAGAGTTGGTACTTGAGATAGCAAATCTAAGTGTAGAAACCCATAGCTTGCCTTCTCTCTCTATCTGAGATTGTGGAAGTAGAATACGAGAGGTCGTGCTTTTAAAATGACAGTTACTCCTGTAAGAAACAAATGCCGGGGAGTTCGCATCTTGAGGGAAAAGGAACAAAGCAGTTGGACCTGTGACTTCTTTATAGGATGGTGCGAGTTTTGTGCTGCACAATGCTGAGGGAACCATTACAGCAAGCTTATAACAAAATGCATGATTTGCCTGAATATCTAAGGTAGCCTGAGTAGATTTCTATGTAAACTCCTACTTTAAACTTATGAAATAGGATTTAAGCCTGTCTCTCAGCCTTTCCACTGTGCAGTGACAGCAAGTAAGATTTACTGACCTATTCATACAGGGTGCCAACTCTAGTTAAACAGCTAAGCTTCCTGTACAGTCAGAAGAGAGGTTCTTTCCACCTAGTTTCCAACACCATAAGTTAGTAAGATTTATCAAACAGAATTACTGATAATAACATTAAACCAACAAATTTATCAGGTAACCAGAGAGCTAGAACTAACAAGGCTTTAAGAGGCTGAGAACCATTTGCGTTGCCATCTGAAATGAATACCTGAAAGGCAGTTAAATGTGTGTAGACAGATACATACAATGAGTATAAACATTTCCAAAGATTTCATTTAATCACCATCATTCTCTCATACAACTTCTTGGGTATGACATTTTCAGGAATACTTTTGTTTCTATTTTCAAATATGAATAGAACTAAAAAAATGAGCATGACTCAATAAATTTGAAAAGCCACTGGTTCAGTTGTAACAGAAGTCCTTGAAAGCCTTCCATTATATTTAAATTTACATCAGCCAAGAATTGTTCAGGCCTATAGCACGTGACAAATAGGTGTCTGTATATGTCTTCAAAAGGTAATATTTTTGGAGAAACCTAAAATTAATATTAAATAATATGATATGATTATCAAGCTGGCATGAATAAAAGTAGAGCAGGACTTATTTCCACAGGTCTAGCTGACCTACTACTTTCAGTAGATAATAATTAGTATAATCAAGGGCAATCTTTGCACTTTAATGCAATACAATTCAATGGTAATAAAGGTTGTCTTTCAGGAAAATTATTAAGGTTAAAAGGTAATGATGTTGAGAAAAATGTTAACTGATAGACATTCTAACCTCCACAATATTAGCAACAATGCTCTTAACCCTTGCCTAATAGATCCTATTCAAACATTGACCAAGACAGCCAGGAAATTCTAGTTTACTCCAATGTCTTTACTCAACATTCCTCTATTCATTTCCTATTCATTTCACAAATAATTGAGGACCTTTTATATTCTAGGCCCTGTGCTTGGTAAAAGAGATAAAATGAGGAACAATAACACACCTAGAATCGAAAACTAAAATTAACTTTCTTTTGCATATAACGTACTATCTATAAAGTTAAATAGGGAGTAATTCATAATAATTTCAATTTTTTGACAGCTCAATATACTATTATCTAAGCCAAAGAAGAAAAGTAAGAGGAGCAAGGAATGTGCAGCTATGAGGGGCTTAAGAGAAAATGAATCCAAAATCTGTTTCCTAGTGCTACCTTTAGGATGGAATCATGCCTTCTTCTTATTTTACTTGGTATAGTGTTAAAGTATAGGTAAGTCATATTCCAGATGTGAAGTCCATTGTGATTATTCACTATATTCCTTACAGGCAGCAAAATTTCACCAAATTTCATAGCACTGTAACAAAAATTAGCATAGTTGCAGTTGGCTGTTGCAATAATAATATAAATATTAAACATGAATTAAAATACATATATACATACACACAGAGAGGGAGAAGGGAATTAAATATTCATAAAATTATACTGAACAATATTTACTTATTTTAAATACACTACTCATAAAACCACATGTTTACCACTCTGGTATTGCATGAAGTTTATACTTTTAACAGTTTTTTCCAGATTTAGGATATGTAGGAAACCACGTCATGCATCTGAATGGTAGAAAGGGATGAGAAAGAAGTATTTCCTTCTCCACCAGAGGATATAGCACCCGGAAATTCCATGGATGAACATTGCTAAAAAAGAATGCATGAAGAGCTAAACTGAGGAAAGAGCAGAAATTTATGAGTAATTCAGCTCTGCCTTTAACCAGCCAACCTTCCTACCTTATTCCTGGAAATTTGGCTGCTGGTAACTTTTAGTGCCACAGTTGAGCCATGGGTGCATTCCATTCTCAAGGTCCAGTCCCTAATCTTAAAATCCACTCAAGAAGTGCTGGGACAGACAAGAAGTCAAGCCAAAATTACAGACTATGATGCTAGTAGAGAAGCTCTCACTAGCACAAGCAAACAGTTTTTAAATGTTTATGTGTGTGAAGTAGAAATACTTTTCATAACAATGACCTTGTTTGGTTTCTTTTTTGGGATCTCTTACTCTTGGAATACTATACAGCTGTTAGAAAAAGATAAATTAATTCTTAGAGTTTGGGTAAATGAATTAGTACTGATTTTTCTTGGTCATATTTTTCTAGACCTCTCTCTTCAGTAGCATGCAAACTGCCCCAAAGGCCTAGTTTTCTGTTACAAAAGCTGATATGGATTAAACAAAAGGAATTCTTGTGCCTCAGATATGTTGTATACTTCTTCATGATGTCAGCCATTCCACACAGAATTAGGGAAAGCCCTAAATTCCTGATAACCTGCACACTTTTTTTCAGAGATATAAAGGGAGAAGTTTTAGAAGATATTATAAATACATGACTTGAGGACTCTGTTCCTGGCTTAACACTTGCTACGATATTGTCCCCTGTCTTTTTTGGTGTTTGTGAGATAACAGCTCCTGCTTCTTATCAAAAAGACCATAGGTTGAGTCTTGGTGATAAAGTAAGTGGTAAATGGCACACTTAGAAAATGTTTCTGCTCCCATGAAATGTATAGCGAGATCATATCATAATTCTTTAGATCTTCATTAATTAGAAAATGGCATATAGGAAGATAAATGGGAAAAAAAATTATATTGTTCATCATCTGGTTTGCAGTTCCTAACTCTACCCTAGGAGATAATACATGGTCTCCAGTACTGGGAACCATTAAAATACAATTACCGTTAGTAGATTTTGTCATGCTAGTGACTCATGATCACAAGAATAAATCCTTTCAATAAAGACGTCCAATAGAATGAAAATGTATTCACCTTGACAACAGGGTCTTGTGATACATAACTGTACTGAAAGAAACAGCTGAGGACCTTGAAGCACACATTCTCTGCCATAAGGAAATGTGAGTTTCATGGCATGGAACAGTGTTTTACTCATTGCTCATAATATGGAAGTATCACCCAAATCTACCTAAAACACTTCAAGTGATTGGCCTTGTTAGCTTAATGAATCTTGACCCATCAGAGAAATTGTCCTCATATGCAAGAGAGTATGTGTTTAAACTCTCTGGCAGTCCCACTGGCTTTTACATTAATTAGTCAACATCCATATAATTACATATTTTAAAATTGATCCTGACAAAACATTCACACAGGTGCACAGACTATTGTCTTATGGAACTTCAAAAATCATTAGATGCATCTTCATAAAAAGAACCTTTGCAATCAAATAACCTATTTCTAGGAAAGGAATGGCCAAAGCATATAGACCAAACTGGACTTGCAGACAAAACTATACTAATGGGAATCAGTGGATTTAAATTTGAGTTTTAAACTGAATGTCTGCCAGAGAAGGAGACTTGATTTGACATATTTATATAATCCGTGTTTTAGTAAATTAAAGTCTATGTGTATATTCTGATACACATAATAAATAAATATGCATAATAAATAGCAGACTAGCATAAAGAGATGTTGTTCTTTCTTTATTTTTCTAGTTATGAGGAGCACTGAGTTTAATGGTGAAGAGTGAACACTCCACTATGTATGTATGTGCATCTGGCAAGCTTGAGCAGAGTGTGAATCAGATAACAGTATTGTGACAAAGCAGAGTGAGACTATTGGACTCACTGATTGTCCTGTAAAGAAAAGTGGGTTAGAGTACTAAAGAGCTTGAATGCAAGTCAAGGGGGAATTCCAGTAGAAGCTGTGGCATAAATGAACTATATAAATTTAAGCAAATCATTTTAGTACTCTGGTCTCAATTCTTACATGTGGAAATTTTAAAAACTGGATTACATATTTTCTACAGTGTGCAGAAACTTACACTTCTCTATCATGCTGTGAATAAATTGAATTAAATGCATCAAACAAGAATGCTGTAGTCACCATAGTTACAAAACCAGTCTGGAGATTTTAACTAGTGTGATTACAAAAGAAAAGGTATGAAAGTTAGGAGAAAAGCACAAAAATATTATCAGACAAAATATTTGCATAAATTAAAAATCAAAAAAGACGTGTAAAATCTACGTATAAGCCATAAAGTAAATAAGCAAATAAGAGTTTTTCCATATATTAGCAATAACAAATGTTAAATATTACACAAATAATATCCTTTTTAATTACAAAATATGTAAAATAAAATAATAAATAGAGAAAAAACTGTGTAAACCTGTCTAAAGAAAGTTATGAAATATTACAGAAAGTTACAACAATTTCAAAGTAAATGTGAAGTAATATACTGTTTTTGAGTGAGAAAAACCTAAGACTGCAAAGATATTAATTACATTGAGAATAAGCTATGCATTTAATGGAATCTCAGTTAGGATTGAGAATTCTGAAAAAATTGATTCTGACAATTTCTGCCAGTTTTCTCATTGCTTTTACAGAAAGGACAATTTCTGGAATTTCTTGCTCCACATTTTTGTGGACCTAACTCCTTTCATGCAATTTAAAATCAGTTTTATAATTGTGGATGGTATCTATGGAGATCAGCAGAGTGATGATTTTCAAGTTCTAAATACCATGTACACTCTAAAATGTACTCACCACATTTAGTTACAACTTAGATATTTTTAACTAAATATTTTCTGGATTTCTTCTAGTTTTCCACATTTCAACATTGATTTATCTTACTCAGTGTTCTTCTAAAATATTTGCAAGAATATTTTATCTACTATAAGCTTTTTCTTCAAAAGCTTAACATGATATTGGATATGAAACTCTTTGGAAAATGTATGTGTATTCTAAAATGTAAGATCTCAAAATCTTTTTGCTGCACACATGTATTAAATATCAAATGCATTTTTATCAAGTGAAAGATCATAATGCCCAAATCTCAAGCAAAAATAGTCTTCAAAATATACCTTCAAGTATATTTTGAAGGTAGCAATTTAGAACGAGAGATGCTTTAGACAACTTTATTATAAAACTAATGTCTGTAGAAGACTGGCTTAGGATTTGGGGGAAAAAATGGAAAATGGTTGGGGAAAGATGAGCCATAATAAACCCTCAAATTTTTATGATCACTCAAATATTTACTAAATAAAATAAAAAAGAATTACACAAATGATGTCGACATCTTTCAAATTCTGATATCTGCTTCAGAAGACAGATGGAGAGAGACAGAGCCTTTGAAAATAACTAAATATACATTTTAAAATATAATATGGCAATTAGAACTTTACAACCAACTTAGAAATATTTCTTTGGCAAAGTTTTAATATTCCTTTATGAGAAATATCTGCAAAAAATTTTACTACTTTTATGTCATAAAAATAATCTATGAAATTGTGACACAATAGTCTTAAAACTAAAGTCACCAAGTGTATTATAAAATTGATTATAATGGCTCTAAAGATATCATCAGAAGCTTAGTGACAACTTTTAATTTTTTAAAGTCTAGAATTACCCATTTACTCACACACATAATATGTCCATATGCAACACCATGCAGGTTAATATATTTGTAAAATAATGGTAAAAAATACAGATAATCTGTTGACTTTGGTCACCTTAATAATCAATAAGAATTGCTAAATATAACAGCAATGCAGATCAAAGATCTGAAAAGAAAGGAATTGACCATATAAGCAAATAGTAAACCATATAATTTTCATTTCTTTCTTCCTTTTTTTTTTTTTTTTGTCTTGAGATGGAGTCTTGCTCTGTTGCCCAGTCTGGAGTGCAGTGGCATGATCTTAGTTCACAGCAACCTCTGCCTCCTGGGTTCAAGCAATTCTCCTGCCTCAGCCTCCCAAGTAGCTGGGATTACAGGCGCCTGGCCTAAGCTTGGCTTATTTTTTTTTGTGTGTATCTTTAGTAGAGACAAGATTTCACCATGGTGGCCAGGCTGGTTTCAAACTCCTGACCTCAAATGATCTGCCCACCTTGGTCTCTCAAAGTGCTAAGATTACAGGCATGAGCCACCATGCCTGGCCATTAAACAAACAACAAAAAATTATACCTATCCATTTCCTTGATGTGCCTTATCTAGGAATGCTAGATGCCATACCAAAATTAAGCAATGTAAAATTTCTAAGCAGGCAGTGACATAATGATATAAGTGACTTTAAAACAGTCATAAAAATCTAATTGTGATTGGAGATTTTGCCGAAGTTAGAGAACTTAGTTTGTAGAGCACTGATATGGGTTGGAATTACATCTCTGCTCAAATCTCATATCAAAGAGGAGGGGGGTCTGGTGGGAGGTGATTGGATCATGGAGGTGGATGATCCAAAGATCCCCTTTTCCGTTTTTATGACAGTGAGTGAGATTTCAGGAGATCTGTAGGTTTAAAAATGTATGGCCCTTCACGCTTTGCACTCTTTCTCCTGCTCTGCCATGGAAAAGTATGCGTTGCTTCCCCTTTGACTTCTGCCATGATGGTAAGTTTCCCCAGCCATGAGAAACTCTGAATCAATTAAACTTCTTTTTATATATTAGCAAGTCTTGGGTATTTCTTTATAGCAGTGTGAAAATAGGCTAATACAAGCACTCTTTAAAATACACATAATATTTAAATTCTGTTTTATTTCAATATTTAAAAGAAGAAGTAAAGAATAAGGCAGGCAATCTGATATTACATGAATACTCTTACCATGAAATTTCAAAGATCTGTGTTCTAGCCTTAACTTCTCATAATAATTATGGAAAATTATTTAACATCCCATTATTGGGTTGAGCCATCTATTATGCTAATAAATAATAAAACATACTAGCTGTACAACTATAATAGTTGTAGGGTTTTCAAAGTGTTTCGTGTAACATTGCTTCATTCCCGAAGGTCTCTTCCAGGTGTAGGCGCTATGAAATAAAGCTTTAAGCATGAGGATTCTAATTAACTAAGGTATTTAATGTGAAACCTTTGAGGAACTTGGGAAGGAAAAAAGAATATCTTCTTTTATAATCCATCTTTCAAGACAGTAGAATTTTCCTTCAATCATACCAAACATACGTTCCTTTTTGAGCAAGTGATGTTACTTCTAAGGAGGCACAACCAGAATTTTAAGACAATCAATTAGATATATTTTATGTATTTATTTGACTAAAACTCACGGTTAAACTATTTTTTAGAGGGTGTATTTCCTTTGTGTTACATGATGTCAATTTCCAAGAAGATATCTATAGTAAGAGACTCAGTTGAATATACAGAACTTCATCATAGAATCCTTTGATCCAGGCTGTAGGCAGACCTAAGGGGTTTCCTTTCGTCTTTCTCCCCAGTGACCAAATACAATCGTGTGCTAGACCTAATGTATCCTGGCAAAGGAGGGCTGATCATGCCCACCACTTCCCAACTCCAGACCCACTAGCATCACATTACCGCCCAAAATCAGTCATGGTGAGAGTAAATACATTATGGAAATTAGTAAACACTACTAATTATAGGCTCTTTCTTAGGATGGAGAGAGAGATTCAGGGTGGCAACAAGTTTGCCAGTCATTGCAACTTTACCATCATACTACTAGTCAAACTCTTGTAAATTCTGGCTGCAAATAAAAGTCAAATGAGACCAACATTGAACATGTGGACAAAGAAAAATGCCAAGCTTTTTCTGCCTTTGAAACTGAAAACTAATCATGAATCTCACAGTGATGTGATTCTCAAAGTGAAAAGCTCTCAAAAGGAAGCATTTCTTGCTTTACCTATGAAACTCAGTGACAGAGGAAAGAATGTTAATGTACTGAATTCTGAGAAGAGACAGATCGACAAATTATATACTGAAGCCCATTAAGTGTTCTTGCCTTTGAGGAGTCTTATCAATGATAGATCCTGAGCAGAGTAAAGGAAAATGACAATTTCCTCTTATTCTGCCATTGCCCTCCCACTAGGTGATGAACTCAGGCTAACTAAGCAGGTTTTTGTGCCTCTTTGAGTTTGTCCTGGGCCTTTAAATTAGCAGCTTCATTGTCTCTATATGTGGATGTTGGAGTTAGATGAAGAGAGAATAGAATAGACTTTAATTGATTAATTGACTGTTAAGTCAATAACAATAATTAGGTTATCTGACTTGTAAAGAATTTTTAAATTTGCCATTGATTTTATCATTGAAGCAACTACAATTCCAATATCCTTTATTTTATGAACATAGGAGTAGATTTGCTAAAACAACCTCTACCTTGCCAACATATTGAGAATTTTTAAAAATAAATAGAGGACTGTAGGAACATTTTATGTAAATGATGCTAATATGTGCTGAAAAATTTGATCATTATTTTAATGTACCCATATATGTTAGAGAAAAGTAAAAATAGAACAAAATTATTAAATGACCAGATAATAAATACTTTTTTTATTTATTTCATTTTCAAATTTTCATCTTTCCCACAAAATGCCTCAGGATAACAGTACTAAAATTAACATAAAATTAATCCAGAAAATTATATTTGTGATTATATTAGCATAAAATAGGTTTTAAAAAACTTTCCCTTCATTTATCATCTATATCTGGTAGCCAAATGAAAAATATAGTCATTATGTGCTCCTTTAAGAAAGGTGGGGAATATGAGACTTTACAGTGTCACAGCAGGGAAGACATTACAGAGCTAAATGACCTTTATTGAAAACAACTTATATCCAGCTGCCTGATGTTTACATTTGAAGAATCTGAGACGTTTGTGAAATGGAATTGAGTAAAAATATTAGCAACCTCAAAGAATCCAAGAGGAGGAAGAAATGAGTCAATTAATAATCTCATCCATTAATAATCTTTATACCATCCATATTTGTTGACTCAAAATGAGAAAAGTTTTAAAAGTTAATTAATAAGATCTTCAGTGAGCAAAAGAAATGCATCAAAATCCTGCACCCTGATAAACATTATCATTGAAAGTGTCATCACATTAAAGCTCTGATACAGAATTCAAATTTGATAGGTACTTTCTTCTGTTAAAATTTTCAGAAATGGAACTTGTTAGATTTCTTAAAGCCATGTAACTCCAAGCATAATTCTAAAGAGATGTATGTCATAGTCAGATCTTTGCTTGCAGCAACTCTTAGCTTCTACCTTGGGATCTTAGATATTGATTCTTACAGGATTTATTATAGTTATCTTTAATGGACTTTAAAAATCAGAGTTCTAAAAGTGTTTGGGACTTTTAAAAGAGCTGACTAAAGAGAAAGATTATTTGTATGTGCAGATGAAATGCAAGGGAGTAAGCAGGAGATGCTGTGTTCCCTTAAAGAACAGCCAGTTCTGAGAATTCTGTGAGGAGCATACTACTATGTAGTGAGAGTTCAGATGACTTTGAGAAAAATAGAAATCCAGAGACATTTAAGAAGGTACAGGCAGAGGGTACAGGCAGAGGTTACAGGCAGAAAATACTGTGCTTCCTTAGACAATAACTGAATCCAAAGAATCAGCAACAGTCTTAGAGGAAGTTATAATCTATCTCAAATGGACATACGAGATTCCTGGCAAGATGGTCAAATAGGATCAGCTCCAGGGTGCAGCTCCCAGTAAGAGGGACACAGAAGGCCAGTGATCTCCACATTTCCAACTGATGTACCTGGTTTATCTCATTGGGACTGGATGGACCATGGGTGCAGCCCAAGGTGGGGTGAGCAGAAGCAGAGTGGGGGTTGCCTCACCTGAAAATGCAAGGAGCGGTGAACTCCCACTCCTAGCCAATGGAAACCATTAAGGACTGTACCCTGCGTGCCAATCCAGATACTGTGCTTTTCCCACAATCTTCACAACCCTCAAACCAGGAGATTCCTTCCAGTGTCTATGACACTAGGGCCCTGGGTTTCCAGCACAAAACTGGGCAGCTGTTTGGAAAGACACCAAGCTAGCTATAGTAGTGTTTTTTTTGTGTTTTTTGTTTTGTTTTGTTTTTTTCCATACCACAGTGGTGCCTGGAACACCAGTGAGACAGAACCATTCACTCCCCTGAAAAGGGGGTTTGAAGCCAGGGAGCAAAGTGATCTAGCTTAGCAGGCCCCACCCCCATGATCAGCAAGCTAACATCCACTGCCTTGAAGTTCTCGCAGCCAGCGTGCAGTCTGAGCTCCTCTTGGGACATTCAAACTCAGTGCTGGCAGGGGAGTCTGCCATTGCAGAGGCTGGAGTAGGTGATTTTAACATCACAGTGTAAACAAAATTGCAGGAAAGTTCAAACTGGGTGGAGCCCATGGCAGCTCAGCAAGGCTTCTGCAGGCAGACTATGATATTCACTCCTCACTGGGCAGGGCATCTCTGAAAAAAGGCAGCAGCCTGTTGGGGACTTATAAAAAAGCCCCCATCTTCCTGGGACAGACCACCTGGGAAAAGGGGTGGTTGAGGATACAGCTTCAGCATACATAAACATCCCTGCAGGGCTACTCTGAAGAGAGCAGCAGATCTCCCAGCACAGCATTTGAGCTCTGGTAAGGGAAGGACTGCCTCCT
This sequence comes from Cheracebus regulus, assembly GCA_963574635.1. NCBI lineage: Eukaryota > Metazoa > Chordata > Mammalia > Primates > Pitheciidae > Cheracebus > Cheracebus regulus. The sequence continues at coordinate 12,450 of CAUYQU010104546.1, forward strand.
CAAGTGGATCCCTGACCCCAGTGTATTCTGACTGGGAGAAACCTCCCAGTAGGGGCCAACAGACACCTCATAGAGGAGAGCTCTGGCTGGCATCTGGTGGGTAACTTTTTGGGATGAAACAACCAGAGGAAGGAACAGGCAGCAGTCTTTGCTGCTATGCAGCCTCTGCTGGTGATTCCCAGGCAAGCAGAATCTGGAGTGGACCTCCGCAAACTCCAGCAGACCTGCAGCAGAGGGGCCTGACTGTTAGAATAAAAACTAACAAACCAAAAGAAATAGTTTCTACATCAACAGAAATAAAGTCCACTCAGAGTCCCCATTCAAAGATCACCAACTTCAAAGACCAAAGATAGATAAATCCATGAAGATGAAAAGAAACCAGCACAAAAAGACAGAAAATTCCAAAAACCAGAATGCCTCTTCTCCTCCAAGGAATCACAACTCCATGCCAGCAAGAGAACAAAACTGGATAGAGAATGAGTTTGACAAATTGTCAGAGGCAGGCTTCAGAAGGTGGATAATAACAAACTTCTCCCTGCTAAAGAAGCATGTTCTAACCCAAAGCAAGGAAAATAAGAACCTTGAAAAAAGGTGAACTAGAATAACCAATTTAGAGAAAAACAAAAATGACCTCACAGAGCTGAAAAACACAGCACGAGAACTTCATGAAGCATACACAAGTTTCAATAGCCAAATTGATCAAGTGGAAGAACGAATATCAGAGATTGAAGGTCAACTCAATGAAATAAAGCAAGAAGACAAGATTAGAGAAAAGAAATGAGCAAAGCCTCCAAGAAATATGGGATTATGTGAAAAGACCAAATCTACATTTGATGGGTGTACCTGAACATGAAGTGGAGAATGAAACTAAGTTGGAAAACACTTTCCAAGATGTTATCCAGGAGAACTTCCCCAATCTAGCAAGGCAGGCCAACATTCAAATTCAGGAAATACAGACAACACCACAAAGATACTCCTTGAAAAAAGCAACCCCAAGACACATAATTGCCAGATTCACCAGCATGGAAATGCAGGAAAAAGTGTGAAGGGCAGACAGAGAAAAAGGTCAGGATACCCACAAAGGGAAGTCCATTACACTAACAGCAGATATCTTAGCAGAAACCTTACAAGCCACAAGAAAGTGGGGGCCAATATTCAACAGTTTTTTAAAGAAAAATGTTTTCAATACAGAATTTCATGTCCAGCCAAACCCAGTGTCATAAGCAGAGGAGAAAGACAGTCATTTATGGACAATCAGCTGCTGAGAGATTTTGTCACCACCAGGCCTGCCCTACAAGAGCTCCTGAAGGAAGCACTAAACATGGAAAGGAACAAGCACTACCACCCACTGCAAAAATAAACCAAATTGTAAAGACCATCGATGCTATGAAGAAACTGCATCAACTAATGGGCAAAATAACCAGCTAGCATCATAATGGCAGGATCACATTCACTCATAACAATATTAATCTTAAATGTAAATGAGGCAAATGCCCTAATTAAGACACGGACTGGCAAATTGGATAAAGACTCAACACCCCTCAGTGTGCTGTATTTAGGAGACCCATCTCATGTATAAAGACACTCATAGACTCAAAATAAAGGGATGAAGCAACATTTACTAAGCAAATCGAAAGCAAAAAAAAAAAAATGAAGCAGGGGTTGCAATCTTAGTCTCTGACACAACAGACTTTAAACCAACAAAGATCAAAAAAGACAAAGAAGGGCATTACATAATGGTAAAGGGATCAATGCAACAAGAAGTGCTAACTACCCTAAATATATATGCACCCAATACAGGAGCACCCAGATTCATAAAGCAGATTCTTAGAGACCTACAAAGAGATTTAGAGACACACATGATAAGAGCAAGAGACTTTAACACCCCACTGTCAATATTAGATCAATGAGACAGATAATTAACAATGATATCCAGAACTTGAACCCAGTTCTGTACCAAGCGGACTGAATAGACATCTACAGAACACTCCACCACAAATCCACAGAATATACATTCTTCTCAGCACCACGTCACACTTATTCTAAAATAGACCACATAATTGGAAGTAAAACACTCTTCAGCAAGTGGAAAAGAATGGAAATCATAACAAACGTCTCTCAGACCACAGTGCAATCAAATTAGAACTAAGTGGATTAATAAATTAGTTTTATTAATCCATTAAAACCAATAAATTTATTATTTATTAAATTTTCAGGGAGCTTAAAACTGCACACTCAAAACTGCACAACTCCGTGGAAACTGAACAACCTGCTTCTGAATGACTACTGGATAAATAACGAAATGAAGTCAGAAACAAAGATGTTCTTTGAAACCAATGAGAACAAAGACACAATGTACCAGAATCTCTGCAATACATTTAAAACAGTGTGTAGAGGGAAATTTATAGCACCAAATGTTCATAGCAGAAAGCAGGAAAGATCTAAAATCAACACACTAATGTCACAATTAAAACGACTAAAGAAGCAAAAGCAAACAAATTCAAAAGCTAGCAGAAGACAAGAAATAACTAAGATCAGAGCAGAACTGACGGAAATAGAGAAACAAAAAACCTTTCCAAAAAATCAGTGAATTCAAGATTTGATTTTTTGAAAATATCAACCAAATAGATAGACTGCTAGCCAGACTAATAAAGAAGAAATGAGAGACAAATTAAATAGATGCAATAAATAATAATAAAGGGGATATCACAACTGATCCCACAGAAATACAAACTACCACCAGAGAATCCTACTATGTAAATAAACCAAAAAATCTAGAAGAAATGGATAAATTCCCAAACACTTACATCCTCCCAAGACTAAACCAGGAGGAAGTCAAATCCCTGAATAGATCAATAACAAGTTCTGAAATTGAGGCAGCAGTTAATAGCCTACCAACGAAAAAAACAGTTCAGGACAAGACGGTTTCACAGCTGAAATCTACCAGAGGTAAGAAGAACTGGTACCATTCCTTCTAAAACTTCCAACAATAGAAAAAGAGGGAATCCTCCTTAATTCATTGTATGAGGCCAACATCTTCCTGATACAAAAACTTGGCAGAGATACAACTCAAAAAGGAAGTTTCAACCCAACATCCCTGATGAACATTAACGTGAAAATCCTCAATAAAATACTGGTAACCAGAATCCAACAGCACATCTAAAAGCTTGCACATCACAATCAAGTTGGCTTCAACCCTGGATTGCAAGGCTGGTTCACCATACACAAATCAATAAATGTAATCCATCACATAAACAGAACAAAAGACAAAAACTATATGATTATCTCAATAGATGCAGAGAAGGCTTTCAACAAAGTTTAACAGCACTTCGTGCTAGAAACTCAATAAACTAGATATTGATGGAATGTATCTCAAAATAGTAAAAGCTGTTTATGACAAACCCACAGCCAATATCATACTGAATGGGCAAAAACTGGAAGCATTTACTTTGAAAACCAGAATAAGACAAGAATGCCATCTCTCACCACTCCTATTCACCCTAGCATTGGAATTTCTGGCCAGGGCAATCAGGCAAGAAAAGGAAATAAAGAGTATTCAATTAGGAAAAGAAGTCAAATTGTCAGTGTTTCCAGATGACATGACTGTATATTTAGAAGACCCCATCGTCTCAGCCCAAAATCTGCTTAAGATGATAAGCAACTTCAGCAAAGTCTCAGGATAGAAAATCAATGTGTGAAAATCACAAGCCTTCCTATACACAAATAACAGACAAACAGAGAGTCAAATTATGAGTGAATTCCCATTCACAATTGTTACAAAGACAACAAAATACCCAGGAATACAAATTACAAGTGATGTGAAGAACCTTTTTAAGGAGAACTACAAACTATTACCGAAGAAAATAAAGAGAGGACACAAACAAATAAAAAAAAAAAAATTCCATGCTCATGATTAGGAAGAATCAATATCATGAAAATGGCCATACTGCCCAAAGTAATTTATAGATACAATGCTATCCCCATAAAACTACCATTGTCTTTCTTCACAGAATTGGGGGAAAAAAAACTTAAATTTCATATGGAACCAAAAAAGTGCCCACATAGCCAAGACATCCTAAGCAAAAACAACAAAACTGGACATATTATGGTTCCAGACTTCAAAAATACTACAAGGCTACAGTAATCAAACAGCACTGTACTGATTCCAAAACACAGATATAGACCAATGGAATGGAGCAGAGGCCTCAGAAACAACACCACACATCTACAACCATCTGATCTTTGACAAGCCTGACAAAAACAAGCAATGGGGAAAGGATTCCCTATTTAATAAATGGTGTTGGGAAAACTGGCTAGCCATATGCAGAAAGCTGAAACTGGACCCCTTCCTTACACCTTATACATAAATTAACTCAAGATAAATTAAAGATTTAAATTTAAGACCTAAAACCATAAAAACCCTAGAAGAAAATCTGGGTGCTACCGTTCAGGACATAGGCATGGTCAACGACTTCATGACTAAAACACCAAAAGCAATGGCAGCAAAAGCCAAAACTGACAAATGGGATATAATTAAACCAAAGAGTTTCTGCACAACAAAAATAAACTGTCATTAGAGTGAACAGGCCACCAATAGAATGAGAGAAAATTTTTGCAATCTATCCATCTGACAAATGGCTAATATCCAGAATCTACAAAGAACTTAAACAAATTTATAAGAAAAAACCCCATCAAAAAGTGGGTAAAGGATATCAATAGACACTCTTCAAAAGGAGACTTTTATAGAGCTAACAAACATATTTAAAAAGTCATCATCACTCGTCATTAGAGAAATGCAAATCAAAACCACAATGAGATACCACCTCCTGCCAGTTAGAATGTCAATTCTTAAAAAGTCAGGAGACAACAGATGCTGGAGAGGATGTGGAGACAAAGAAATGCTTCAACACTGTTGGGGGGAGTGTAAATTAGTTTGACCACTGTAGAAGACAGTGTGGCAATTCCTCAAGGATCTAGAACTAGAAATACCATTTGACCCAGCAATCACATTACTGGGTATATACCCAAAAGATTATAAATCATTCTAGTATAAAGACACAGGCACACACGTGTTTATTGTGGCACTGTTCACAATAGCAAAGACTTGGAACCAATCCAAGTGCCCATTAATGATAGACTGGATAAAGAAAATGTGGCACATATTCTCCATGGAATACTTTGCATTCATTTGCAGGGAAATGGATGAAGTTTTTGTCCTTTGCAGGGACATGGATGAAGTTTATGTCCTTTGCAGGGACATGGACAGGGACACTATCATTCTCAGCAAACCAACATAAGAACAGAAAACCAAACACCACATGTTCTCACTCATAATTGGGAGTTGAACAATGGGAACACATGGACTCAGGAAGGGGAACATCACACATCGGGCCTGTTGGGTGTTGGGGGTCTAGGGGAGGGATGGCATTAGGAAAAATACTTAATGTAGATGACAGTGTGATGCATGTAGCAAACCACCATGGCAAGTGTATAACTATGTAACAAACCTGCATATTTTGCACATGTACCCAGAACTTAAGGTATAATAATAAAAAAAGGACACATGAAAGGAACTTCAGTTTATAAGAGCTGCTGGACATATGGCCAAGAGCAGGGAGTGTCTGACTGACACTGCGTAATTCTCAAGCTAAGGTCAACTTAACCTGAAAAACTGAAGCTTTATATCCCCATGTTTTCCTTATATTCACTGAGTTTGTAACACAAGATTCTGTTGCACTTTAGGAATTTGTTATTGTGTTGGTTGACTGTGTATGAAATGCAGCAGCAAGTACCATACTGTAGAGGAATAATGAATGAACCAAAAGCTTAGAAAGTTATTAGCACTGGGGGTGGAGGCAGATTTCTTTTGAAGATACTGAGACTTCAGCTTCAGTATCTCACTTGCAACAGCCCCTTTGTGTGGGCTGGTCTCAGTAGCTGCAGGCATTATGGGAATGCAGCTAAGCTACAGATACATTTGATTTGGGTTTAGTAAGATGTGTATATGTGTGTTTCACAGTTATTTCCATTTATAGGTAAGGTTTTGCTTGTCACAGTGTCAAAATGTCTTCCAGAATATGCCTACCACTACTGTGCCAATTCCCTTGTGTTCTGAAATGACGGGGCAGGACTCAACATAAAATTCATAACTCTCACTGCAAGGAACATTTGAATACTAATAGATGAATGAGTGTCACCATTACAAATAGCATTTAAACTTAGTCACTGTAGAAGACAACTCAAAGTATCTGAAATCTCATGGTTCATATATAAAAGAAAGTTGATACAGATTTGTCTAAATTTTAAAATAAGCTTTCAAATTTGGGGGCAAAACACATTTACAGTAATGCAGATATAATTTTGAACAGCTTTCTTAAAGGCAAGGCTAACTTATCCTGTTTTCTCCAAGAAAAATAATACCATGAATTGTTGGCAAATAAATAGTCAAAAAGGGTGTGTGAAAAAACATTTTAAATGGTTTATTTTCAAGACATAATAAATCTACGTACTGGCAGCCAGCCTGCGGACATGACAAAGCACACAGCTCGTTCATCTAGAAGGTCACAATAAGCGAACAGAATGGAGAGGAGGGGTCAGCCCATAAAAGGGAAGAACGTTTTATTACCGGAAAATCAAAACTTAAGTGGGGAAAGGACCAGGGTATAACCTCACAGGGGGGATAATGAAACTTAGGCAACATCTGGCAAGATGGTAACCCCATAGAACTTGACGAATAGGAACTGGGGGAGGTTCTTGTGTGCTACGAGGTAAATTACCTACTGCCACTGCCCCAGGTATGCCTGCCTACCAGATACCCAGTCTTACAAGTCTCATTTCTGCTTATGCTCTGTGTCTCCGAGTCCATTCTTTGGGTTTGGACAGGGTGAATGTGTTTCTCACAGTTTGTAACCAAAATTTATGGTGTCCCCCAAATTTTGGGCTGCTTGGGTTGTAGCATGTATAGGGGTACAATCCCCAGATTCATCTTTTAGAACAGAGGCTTTCATTCTTCTAGTGGCTGGAAGTGGTGGCTGCTTTTTGCTCATAGCTGCAGCACCTTCCAGGAATTGCCCAGCCTGATAGCAGCTGCCTTGCCCAAGATTACACTCCATTCTGAGTGCAGCCCACCTCCAAACCAGGTCACTAGTCAGGCCTGCTTTTCTTGCCTGCCAGAAGCACAGAGCTGATAGACCATTTCAGTTCTAGAGTTCCCAGGGGATTGGATAGTGCCTGTGTTGCTTCTGTACCACAGGTCAATCTGTCTTTCTCTCTTATCCTGCTTCCTTTCCTCCTTCACGGATGTCATTCCTAACTCTACTCTTCCAACATTTTTCTACACAATCTCATTCAACGTAATTTTATTTAAGACAATTGTATATTTTATTTGTTTTAGTTTGTAATTTGTAAAGAGTTTTTCTCATTCTAAGTAAATATTAAATATTTTATCTAATTTTTTATTTATAATTTTGTGTCTTTGTTCTTAAAGGGAGCTCTCAAAATTGTATAAGCTTCAGGGCTCAAATATCCTAGATTTGGTCTTTCTCTCTTTGAAGGAGAAAACCTCTCTGGTTTGTCCTCCAACCTGTGACAGGAGAAGCTATTCCAATTATAGCAGAAACTGGTCACAGAGCTTTCTGCAGGAGTGAGGTCTATAGCCATAATGTGCTTCACCATCAGCCACTGTAATGATCCTTCTTCTGATTGCATCAGAGCTGAGTATTTTACATATTATCTTGTTCCACACCTCATAAATTTAACATTGTGCAAAAATATATTCTTAATATTCATAGTCAAATATATCCAGTTATTCCTCAAATATCTTTATAGCATTTTTTTTTACCTCTGTTAAGGACTCAAACAACCAAGATTGTGCATTTTAACTCATTGTAATGTTCTTTTACTTCTCATTAATCTCCAAGAGTCTTTGCATCTTTTATTTTCTTTCATAATACTAATATTTTTGAAAAGTTTAAACTGCATTGTAGGATACTCTTCATTCTAGATTTGTATGATTATTTAGGACAATTATATTGTAAGATAGTTAACAATCTCTATTTGCTGGTTGTTTTCTCATGTCTAATTGTAAACCCTTTGGTAAGAATACCATATGAATATGATGGGATTTGTCCATTACATTACATTATTGTAAACATAAAGTTGGTGTGCTTTTCGGTCTCATTGATCATGATGCGAAATTGTATCACCTTGTTATCTGCCTGAGTGTTATCCTAGGCTTCCCCTTTGTGATTGATGAGTAATCTGTGAGGATTGTGGGGTAGGTAATGCCTTAAAACTATGTAAGTATCCTTGCACTGATTTTTATAATTAGAATTTCTCATTGAATGCTTAACTAATCATTGTATTCCATATATTAAGTACTAATGAACAACTCATTAAGTAAGCTAGACAGGAAATAATGATTCTTTAAAAACCCAAATTATAAAGTAGAACCATATATGTTTTCCTGTAATAAAATGATCGGAGCTCAGCTGGTGCCTGTCTTGACAGCACTGAGGTTTACTGACTTGGCATGGAGGTTCCTGTGCCAAAGTCAGCCATGCATGGCTGACGAGGTGTACCATGTGATCAGCATAATAGTGGCCAGATCCAATGTTTTAACCTAACTGGACATTAGTTCCAGGTTTCTACATTGCTCTTGGGCTGAATCTGCTCCTTTCTGCTTAATTGTGTGCATCCACATTTTCCAGGAAATATTTCTGCAACAATTATTGAATTCCTGGTGACAGTGTCACAGCATGTTTCCGAAGTGCACCAGCTGCCCAGCATTGTCAGGACAGCTGGGATCACATTTACCTGAATGTTTCACACATCCTTCTTGTCTGGTTTGACATTCCTTATAGTGTAAGAAAGCTTATTTGGTCTAATATGCTAATTAGTTTCCAGTTTAAAGCTATCATTTAACATGAGAAAATATGGCTTTTTCTTCTTCAAAAATTTTAAAGCGTCCACTGATAGCAATTTTAAAACAACTTTGCTATCAATATAGTGGACTCGTGGCTTATAAAGTATTTCCTTCCACCCTGAAGCCCTTTTAGAACCCAGCATAGAAGCAATGAAGAAAAGTCGAATGTTAATTCTTATTCAACAACTGAAGATTTACTCCATAATTTTGTATAGTAAATATTATAAAATATATTTTCCCCCTTACTACCTTTTCCTCACCCCTTAGTCTCCCAACCTGATTTCTTCATATATTTCAGAAAAAAAAAAAGGCTGAGAACAGTTAATGTTTTCAGAACACCTTTAAGGATTTCTTAAAGTGAAGTGATAAACATATTCCCACTCACATCCTCTGACTCATTCTCATTCACATGTGCAATTGTGTTTCCTAGTAAAGCCATGTAACATTAAATGTTAAAGACAATCTGAGCAGTCATACCAAATTGGCCATTCAGCTTGGAGACCCAGTGGGGGGTAATGCCGTAATCAGTCTGTATTGTCCTTTTGTCATAACATAATAGTTAAATTGAACAGTGACCACAGCAATAGCTCAACATTGCCTGTGTGAGGGAATGATTTGCTGTCTTTCTTGGTTGTGAAGAAATAAAGCAAGCCTAAAAGTTTCCCATAAGAAATCAAGGAAAAGCCACAGTCAGATGTACCAACACTCTGTTCTTTCTGTACCTCATAAACCCTAGAGGAATTGTAGAAATATATGAGTATCTTCTTTTTTATTTGTGTATATGATCCTTAACCACGATATTATTTCTCCAGAGAAACAGAACTAGCATATATATATATATATATATATATATATATATATATACATAGACACACGTATATATGTATATACTTATATATATGTGTGTGTGTGTATATATATATATATAGAGAGAGAGAGAGAGATTTATTATAAGGAATTGGCTTATGCAATTATGTAGTCTGACAATTCTCAAGATCTTCAGGGTGGCTGTGCAAGCTGGGGACCCAGGTGAACTGATTGTAGTTCTAGTCATCAGAAGGAAAAATCCTCTGTCCTACTTTGAAAGCCATTAGGCAGGAATAATTATCTTTCCTTGTCAGAGTGGCGGGTCAGCCTTTTTGTTCTAGTCAGTTGAGGACCACATACACTACTGAGGACAACCTGCTTTACCCAGTCTACCTATTCAAATATTAATCTCATCCAAAAATACCCACACAGGCACACCCAAAATAATGTTTGGCTGGCAACCCCGTTTATGACACATAGAAATAATCATTCCAACCATCTTCTCTCCCTGGGGATAGCATGGCTTGCAAATACTTATTTTCAAATTACTCACCTTCTTTTCACTTAGCATACTACATTTTACTCTCATTGTCAAATTATATATAAAGTGTGAAATGACCCCTTTGGATGGTGCCAACTAAATTCAACCATCTAACCATCTCATGTAAAAATACTTCTGATGGCAGAAGATGTTGCAGAACTTTTCCCTAGTTCAGCTAAAGACAGGCTTCTTGTCTGTCCCACGGCCACAAAAATTTAGGCTAGTAAACAGCTTAAAGTGTGAGTAAAGCAGGGTTTTATTGGGTAAAAAGGGAAGCAGGGATTCTCACAAGGCCGGAGTCTCTCCGCTAGAGTGCTTCCTGCCTGGCATTCGAATCTCAAATTCCACACAGCAAGAGAAGGAGCTCAGCTCCTCCCCACTGCAGAGGTCATGAACTTGTGTGGTTCATGTCAGTGGGCAGGCCATTTGGAGTTTCTCCAGGGACCTCCTCCCACCTAGCTGTCTTATTCTCCACCTCTAAAGAAGGACATCTAACTGCTGTTAGATTAAGGATAAGGAGGAAGACCAATCTTAGCTGCTTCCTACTGATAGGGGGTGCTGTTCTGAGGAAAGAGTAGTAAGAGCTCCCTCATAGGCCTATTTAAGGGTTTCCAGCAGAAGCAGCATTGTCAGAGGCTCCAGGTGCATGATTGTTTGGGATTTTATAGCCTGAAGGCAAGAACAGACAAATTGGGTTATTAGAAAACATGTTTCAAAATGAAACAAGGGGAAGGGTAAGGACAGCTCAAAAATTCCAAGGTCTTTTATCAGTTCGCACAGGGAGAGGGAGGGCAAAAGCCCACTGGCAAAAGACGCTTTACTCCTTTACTGATATGTCAGGTTTCTGAGTTCCCTTTCCCTGAGCCCAATCCTGAGCCAACCAGTTTAAGGTTTGGGAAATTAACTCTTTCCGGTTTGGAGGATGCATCCAAGGAGAATGTCTTGTAGTATGGAGACACAATTATCTATCAGTAAAGAGAGAACTGAGGGGAAGAAAGGAATAATGAAGGTGCCTTGTAAAGGAATCTCAGGTGTTCAGGATGCATTCAAAAGGGTTACAGAGTGATGATGAGTGGCTACCCATCTAGAAAGAGGGGAGCAGGCATTCCTAGTTTCCTTCTCTTCCTAGCAGATTCCCAGAGTACATGAGGAAGACAGGGAATAGTGTCCTGTTTCTATCTTCCATTCTTGCACCCCCAAGTTCCCACAACCCTGGCAGGTCCTGACATGAGCTCCAAAGCAGCTTGCACCCACGAAGCTGGGGAGCCTAGAGAATAGGAATTATTCAATCTCATCTATGTCTCTTTGCCATCTAATGTCAGTAGACTTGGAGTTCCCTAGACCTCATTTATGACAGGAATATTAATGTAACCTTTATCCCTGAAATAGGAAACTCGGGGTTGGGATAATCAGCAGAAATCAGCATGTTCACTGTGCTGTGTCTTTTAACATCTGTTGTCATTTGCCTCTGAATCCCTTAGATCCAGTTTTCTTTCCTAGGGCTTTGACTCAAAGCTTGGAATTGAGTCTGGGACAAAAAAATGTATCTCAGCAGGGTTGCATGGACTCCTATCATAAGCCAAATCCTAAGGTGAAACTGTGGAACTCAGTCTTCCAACAACAAGGGAGAGGAAAGGATGTCTTTTGACACACCCAGATGACTGGTACACTACATTTGCTAGGATTTGGGTGCATGGTGCTTGGCTTTGGTTAGTTCCCTTGGTCTTACTTTCACAAATGGAAACCTCCGAGTGATGGACAGCCTATTTATTCCAATTGCCTGACAGAATTTACAGGATAATTGCTCAGAACTAGAACATTCATCTTGATTAAGATTTCTACATTACCAATCCTTATTGTTCTTTCTGAGCTGCAGCTGGAGATTGCTAGTTGGTTAACAGGGACAAGCAGCATTAGTCGAAAATGTAGGCAAAAACTTAAAAAACAACTAGTGAGAATAGAATTTAGAGACAAATGTATGTTAAGTTTTGGAACATAATTTCTCTCTCTCCAGTTCTCATTTTTGTTAAGAAACAAATGATCATAGGACTGAATGGTTTGCAAAATAGACTTTAGTCTTATAGTTGGCCTGGTTATTTGCATAAAGTCCAGCAAGAGTAATCATTTCTACATAAGGTTTTTGGATTGGCTTTGATGGAAGTGTGTTCCACAAGGAATGTCAGATTAATCCCTTAAAGCTGAGGCTGACCATGGGTTTGTATCCTGAAACACCTGTGAGTTGGTTGATCCTTTCCTCTTAAGGTCCCAAGATAAACTCAGAACTCCTGGACCTGTTAGGAAGTGACATTATTTACTGATCACAGATAGGAATCCTGTATAGGGATTGTGTAGGCAAGTGTATGAGGCCAGTTTTCCCATTGGGCTTTTATTGGCTCTCAAGTTGAGATTGACTCCTTAAAGAGAAGCATACCCTTCCAGTAAAAACCTTGGTAAAAATAATCATTTTCTCCAAGATTGTGTTCTGTTGAAAAAGAAAAATGGATTCTTATTGTACTGATGCAAAAAAAAACAACAAACTATATTACCATAAGAATAGTCACAGATGGTTTTCAAATTCTAGAGGAACCAGGCAGAGAAAAATAAACATACTCCAAATTTTGTTCATAGGAGTATAACTTACTCAATTATTAAAGCCTGTAAATAGTTAAAATTAAGTTTCCTGGACTCTGAAAAACAAAACAAGGATCAGCACCATTCCAAGCAAAAGTCAAAAATGTTTGCCTCAGCTTTCTGAGTTCAGTCCATTTAGTTAAATCTTGTTTTGCTTGATATTTGTGAATATTTCAGCTCTTTATGAGTCCTGTACATTTTCCTTTACTCCAAAGTTACAGTCTCTAAAGTAATCAGAAGCCTGTATTTGAGAGCATCTGTTGAAGTTATGTATCTCGTTAGAAACCATCTTGAAAAAGATTAAAACGAGGCAATTTTCTGTGAATAGAAAAATATCCAGGGCAGTGACAGAAACAGGCTTGACAAAGAAGTTTGGTTATCTTTGTTGTTTACAGTAATTTAACATAAAAAACTTGGTTGTAGTTGATAGCATATAATCAGACACTAGAATTTCAGAAATCTCATGCAATTCTAGAACATATATAAGCATTATTTACTAAGATATGACCTATAGAAGATTGAACTTCATTTTGGCAGAATAATTCTGTTTACCTCTCTTTTCTGGACACATCAGGGGCCCTCTGAAGTGTTCTAAAAGCTAGGTGCCAGAAAAGACAATTTTGAAAAGGAAATTTGATTTTGGTAAGGCTGTTAAATGTTCAAGGTTTAAAACACTTGATATTATGAAATTTAATTCCAGATTACCCTAAGTTATTTATTTTGCTAAAATGATGGCTCAAAATTTTGAAGAAGCAAAAACCTTACCTTTCCAAATTTTTTCAAAAAGCAGATTAGTGCCTTAGGTAAACCTTGTTATGCCTTTATTTCAATAATCAATTTACAGAAAAACCACATAATACCCTTTTTTGTATTTAGTCAATATATTAACATAGAGAACCTCTTCTGCAAAATTAATTTCCATAATTGCTCCACCACTTCTTTGAAACTTCAGCTTTTTCTGAATTTAACTTAAAACAATTCTTTAAACCTAAACAAAAGTTTATATTTCCATACCTTCTTTTAACCTTTTACTAAAAAACACATTTTACTGTTCTTACACACCTTGCATGGAAATCTATTTCTAGTAGTTCAATTAATTCCTAGCAATTTTTAACTTTAAGGTAAAACTTGGTATATTGCTTTAATTGTGTGCTAACTGGAGCCAATGTTTGTTTTCTTAGTTAAGGGCATGGTTACTTCCTCAGGCCTAGGCCCAATTGTGAAGCTGACAAATCATATAATTCTCAAAACCCAAAAAGCAGTTTGTAATTTCAAAAACTTAGCAAACCTTGCATCTGACCTGCCTTTACCAATAGTGTTTAGGGCAGTATTTATTTCTTAAAGTCATGTTAACTGAAAGATACCACAGCATTTAACTTCCCTTAAAAAATACTTGATCCAAGCACTTGTCTTTCTTTAGGCCAAATTAATTAGAGCTCTTTTTTACAGACATCACACACAGTACATACACAGACAGGCAGAAGAAAACGTAGTCTCTGGGTTTATCAGACAGAGCTCGGAAAACATGCAGATATTAAACCAGAGAGGGCTCATCCTCTAAGGCAGCATTACTAAACAAAGCCTTGCCAAGCAGTTACCGGCCATGCACCCAGGATTTAAAGCAAGATGAAGACTTGATTTCACAAACAAAACTTTGCAGAAACTACTGTGATATTTGGTCAGAAGTGGGGGTGTGTAAAACACATTCTAAAAGAAAAAAAATTAAGTTAACTTGCTTATGGGTTAGGAAAAGATAAAGAAAAAGGAACAGTTTTTAAATTTCTGGGGAGGAACCTCTCATTCTTAGGCAAGTGGTTCCTCCACCAGGATAAAAGCTTAATTATTGTCCAATAGAGCTGAATTCCTTGGCCAGGAAAGAAGAAGGCTGCAGCAGTGCCTGGCTGGTAACCAGCCACTGAGTGTGCAGGACCTTTGTGACATATGTTCCAGTCCAGCAGGGAGGAGGAAGTGGCGGGGAGCTGCTGCTCACTGGTGGGTCTCAAGAAAGGGAGGAAAAGGCCATGAAAAGGCTCAAGAGCATTGGGGTTTAGGGACATGGTTTCCCCCACCCTAAAAAGTCGGAAGATGAAAAGGCTTAGGAGCAACAGTCAGAGGTTTCAAGTCCTGATGTCGCTCACGGCTTCTTGAGCCCCTACTCTGCATGCCAAAAATGTTGCAGGACTTTTTCTTAGTTCAGCTAAAGACAAGGTTCTTGTCCATCCCAAAGCCATGAAAATGTAGGCTCGTGGAGAGCTTAAAGGGTAAGTAAAGCAGGGTTTTATTGGGTGAAAATGGAAAAAAGGGGGAAACAAGGACTCTTGCAAGGCCAGAGTCCCTGCTAGAGCACTTCCCGCCTGGTATTCGAATCTCAGGTTCCACCCAGGAAGAGGAGGGCCCCAGCTTCTCCCCACTGCAAAGGGGAGGAACTTCTGTGGCTTCACCCCAGTGAGCAGGATGGGTGGAATTTTCCCAGGGACCCAGTCCCACCTGACTGTCTCAAAACCGAGTCCTTATATTTTTTAGGGATATATAAAATCACGGCTCAAGTTGTTTAACCTGTCCTTATGCACTTATTTGTAGGGAAAAAAGAGTAGTATCTTTTCCTCACCCATTACAAGTTTATGATCAAGACATGGGAGCCTTCAGAACTGAAGACCCATAGAAACAGGGAAAACTATATCTTTCTGGCCAATCATGAAGAGGTGTGATTGGAGAACAAAAGGGTGTGATTTAATGGTGATAAGCTGGAGAACTCAGTGTGTCCTGTTTGTTCAGATTATTCTCTGTCTCTGTGTCCTCATTCCTTTCTTCAGAGTACAGAGGGACCCCTTTGGAATGAGGGTTTTATGACTTTAGAGGAAGGTCGGATAATTCTTTTATGGTCTGTTTCAGGGGAGAATTGTGAAGGAATGTCAGAGAGTCCTTCCTGCTTCTCTTGTTTTCTAAAATTACTTTAGGTTAAAATACTCAGTATGCTATGGTGCCATAATTTGGGGTACGGTGTCCTGAACCCCATCACATCCATTCATATTCCTGAGCAAGGACTTGTTACAATTTAAGTCTTAAATGTTTCCTATGCTTGAGGAAAATTATATTTCTGAGAAAGGCTTTGAAAACAGTCAAGCTTTTCATTAACTTTATAGATAAGAATTTGAAGTATGAAGAAATGAAATCTCTTGTCTATGGGAATCATAGTGGGATACCTGGAAGTAAAAATCAAGCGAAGTTTTCTATTACATTTTCTTCTATGCTGAAGCATGTAAGGACATGAGACCAAAATGCCACAAAATCGCACAGTCCTCTGGGTAGCCCCAAACCAACTTTCGTTCTATATTTAATGCTTATGATTATTCTTATCTAAATCATTAAGGAAACATATCAGTAAATGAAGCCAACCTTGCTATAAACAGTTGCTGAATATATGTAACTACAAATATAGTACAGTGACCAGTGCAAGTCTAATTTTTTCTACCATGTATAATAATAGAAGCCTCTACTAAAGAATATTTCAAAATTATACTGCTATTATCTCCAGGAAAGAAATGCAAAACAACCTATAAAAGGGATATATTATAACTCCAAATAATAATAGTGCCTGCTTGGGCAGTATCTCCTTCCCTGCAGGCATAGTTACACAGAAATCAGACCTAATGAAAAGGAAAATATAATAATAATAAAAAATTCAAACTTCAGGGTATTGTCAGAGATCTACTTTATTTTCATGGTAAATTTGTCTTAAACTTAATAGACAAGGAAAAAGAAAGCAGAGACTACAACAAGGAAAGGTAATTTAATCTTTAGGTTCTAGTTTACTATTTTTCTTAAATCTATTTGTTTCAAAAACCAGCTGTGAAAATGAAAGATAAACAGACATCAAAGTTAGTTAGCTGCAAAGCTACATGAAGGGCTTCCCCTCAATTGAATTCACCTTACCTTCCTCTAAGGACCCAAAGTGCACTCAGTGTAAGTGGCAGCTTTTCTGCCTGTCATATCTGAGAAGAGAGTCACTTTTTCATGCCTGGTAAACTCTGGCTGCAGGGAAGATGAAAGCTGATGTCAGAGGAAGAGGGAAACTGCTGGTGGGCAAAGGGTAAAGACCAGAGCTTGCATTGTCTGGGTCAGCAGTAGACCTCACCAGAGGATCAGCATCAAGCAGCCAAGTACAGAGAATATGCAGACTGAAAAAGAGAATAAAAGAAGTGAGATACTTGACATTTCAAAACGGTAAATTCAAATAGCCTTGCTGTTATTGTAAAATTTTCTTATAGTGTTTTCATATTGTTTGTTCTGTAAGACCTGCAGTTTTTGTTACAAATACACAAGGGATGAGAACAATATGATTGTAAGACTGGAAAACTACCCTTTTTTTTTGTTTTAATTCTCTACTCATGTTTTAAAAATTGGTCTGTAAAATAATGTTGAGAGCAATGGCACTTAATCACATGTTTCAAGGATGACCTTATTTTGGCTCACCTTGGTCTCAGAAAGAAGCCTCAGTTTAATTCCACTTTAGAGTAGTTTGGAATTGACCCAACAGTTTTATTTCTCTTACAGAGGTCTTGTGGAGAGGTATAAGAAAGGGATTTTTTAAAAATACAACCCAAAGGACTATTACAAGCCCTAAGAGAAATGGATCTTGGCTTCTTTGAGACTATAAAATTAAAAATAACATACCAAAAATTATTTTAAGACTCTATAAAACTACTGGAACTAATTTCTGTCTTAGTATACTAGGTCTCTAAATCTCTATACCTGGATCAAATAAATTTAATATTTAGAGGTATAAAGAAAATTCTTTATTTTTGATATTAAATGTGAATGTTTTAAGTATGAAAATGGCTCTGACTTTTAAGAAGTCAGGTGGTGAAACAAAAGCACATTTATTTACCCAGAGAGAGAGGAGGCAAATAGTTTAATCAGAGGGCAATGAGAATAATTTCTCCTTTAGAATATATTCAGAAACATTGTTTAGTCAATTAATTATTGTTTTAGAGACAGGATCTCACTGAATGATCATGGCTCATTGCATCCTCGAACACATAGGCTCAAGTGATCCTCCCACTTCAGCCTCCCCAGTAACTGTCACTGCAGGAAAACATTGATTTTTAAACAAAAGAAGAGTCTAAAGACAGAACTGAATATTGAGGATCATTTGCTGCTCAGTTAATAGTGAATAGGGAAAGGATTACTGTTGTTGAAAATACTATCTACATAGAGGCTGAACATCCAATCCAGTCAAATAAAAAGAAAGTATATATAAACAGATGACCCTTAAAAACATAGTAGATTTTTATCTCTAACAAAGTAAGGTAAACTCATTTGCCTGCCTTTCAAGGTTGTGGCCTAAATTTGTACAAGTCTTCCCATACACCTGCCCTGGTCTTCAGTCAAATCAATTGCCATTGCTTCACATGTTCAATCTTATGCTACTATGTCTTGGTTTTTCTTTTCTATCTGAGCATACAATCTGTGCTGTCAAAATTCTATTTATTTTTCAAGCTCCATTTCCAAAATGTCACCTCTATTTTGTGAAGATATTCTTATTTTTTGATTCATTTATTTTGCTAAAAGCTAAAAGGTTTATCCTCCCCCTTTTCACTTCTCTTCCATTAAGATGAGGACAGAAGTGGTGGAGTGAATGAAGAAGATTATTTGGAAAAGATCTGAAGTTAGGTTAAACCTGGAATTGAAAAACTGGATTAAAACATAGTACCTTCCCTTAAAAATTCCATAACTAATGGACAAGAAGGATTTGAACATTACTGGACAACAAAGACAGAGAAAACGGCCAAAGAGAAGCAAGCCATTAGCACATCACATAAAATTTTCATAAGCTTCCTCATGTCTAATTTACTCAAGATTCATATTGTTGAGTTTAGTAAAGATTATTTTGTCATATCATTCATCACTGAAGATACACATTAGTCAGCTAGAAACAAAAACAAACACCAGAAACAAACAAAAAAAATATATAAATCTTATTTATTGCCCTGGGTATGTTTGATTTTTCTCCTCAGTTTCATATTTTGCAGATTTCACATTTCATAGCTCAGTTAGCCCCTGTGAGTCAGATGAAACATTTCAAAAAACTATTCTTGACTACTTATTTGCATATGTACATATGTTATACTTGGAATTTTAAGATTAAGTTTTTGACCACAATGTTGAAGTCTCATGATAGAGTATAAACATTCTTAGCAACTTTCTCTATATTTCAGTCTCTAAAAGTATTTTCTTATGCTAAACCCATAAAATGTTTAAATGTGTATAAAAGTAGACAAATATAAACTTAGAACAAAAGGTAACAGAGCCTCAAAAATTATTTAGAATGTTCTATACAAGAAAATATTTGCTCCTTTTTCCCATGAAGGAAACATGTAAAAACTTAAACTGGAATTATTACAGGAATTATAAAGCCTTACCACTGGGCTCTTGGAATAATGACTTTATTTTCTGAATAAAAATTAATCAACTGTGTGACCTTGAATCAGCAATTAACCTCTCTCTGCTATCAATTATTCATCTGTAATATTGAGCTGAATATTCCTTCACATTAAAAATGTTTAATGGCATATTATGACCTTTAAAAGGAAAGTATTTTGGAAAATTCAACAAATATTGACATGTTTTTCAAGTATCAGTAATTAGGTGAAAACAAAGATAAACTAAAACTATAATTGTTGGAAATGAAAATATGCATCTGTGAAAAAATTGCTTTCCCCTTTGATAACTTACTCCAGAAATCTCAGAATATAAATAATTAAAATATAAAATAGATTTTCTTATGGAAAGAATACTGATGAAAAGTTTATCAGCCATTATGCATGTCCACTCTCTACAAGTGACTTTAGCACCTTGGCTGACACAGAGAGCACTCTGGACTCTAGTATCCCTGAATTTCAGAAGCCTGATATTATGGTCTTCCCCAGGAGTTTGAGATTATAATAGATACTCATGAAGATTCTTTCCTGAAAGAGAAAGACATTTAATTAATTGATTCATTACTTGTTTATAAATGCTCTGCATCAAATGATCAGAAAACAGGAAGCAGAGGCTTTGTAACAGTGCCAACATTATCCAAGCCAATTCTGTTCAAAGACAATCTGTGTTGATAAGGCCACAGGTGCAGTCCTTTGGAAATCTGGGTGGCAGGACCTGTGAAAAGTATAGTTTAACTTTCTCAGCATCCCAAGTAACAAAAAGAATTTGTTTAACTCTATGAATTTCTTCAGAGCTCCTGGGTCAGAAAAAGTTACTGCAGTAGGTTTGGTTATTGTACTACAGATTTGGTTATTGTACTAACTAGAAACAGTCTTAGCAGGAAAACAAGACCTGGAATGAAGGTTTTTTTTTTTTTTTTTTTTTAAGATTGCTAGAGGATATAGATAGATAAATAGTAGAGATACGTTACTAATTTGCACACTCTAAAAATATAACAAGGATAGAGATAGTACTTACATAATATGGCTTATTGATTTAATGGAAACATATAAACAATGGTGGCAAATCTTATGAAAGACACGATAGCTATAAATGTCACCTAAAAGGATTGTATTGAAATGACAATTTAAATCAGTACAATCTAGCTAGTCAATTAAAGGTTTACCAAAAGATTCAAATTTTAAAAAACATTAGAAAGTCCAATTTTATAAAAGTGTCTTATTGCTTGATTCTTGGAATTCATGTAAAGATGAGTCAGTTAATGGATAGCTAATTCAAATAAGCATATAGGCATGCCTCTCTTATCTCTTCATTAATATTCAATTTGGTCAAAAACGTAGGTTTTTCAATTCTATCTACCAAACATGAAGCTATACTTTGAAATGCAAGGGTTTTCCTTATATAATATGAAAAATAACTTTAAACATATAAATAATGTACAATAATAAGCTGATTTAGAGCTCATGTTTCTGACAACCTCAAATTTCCAAAATACATCTGTATAGCTACAGACAAGTAAGCAAGATTCTCATGGGCAAATGGGTTGAAGAACACAGATTCATAGAAGAAAAGACTGCCCTTATTTTCTGAACTAGAGTCTAATGAATAGGACTGTCTAATTTTATAAATAACCTGGTGTATGTGCTGTTTAACAAGTCTTCTTCAAGTACAATAGCAGCATGTTGGAATCTAAAGGTAGAATGACAAAATTTGAAGGGGAGAAGTCATTCAGAGAGTTAATAGAAACATATTGTCAATATAATATCTGATATCAACACATAATAGAGTTATAAAGTATGAGAAAATACATTTAAGAAAACTGGAAAAAATATACATTACTACAATATATCCCCTGTTCTCATGCCTTTAAAAGGAAACTCCCCAGTGTGGCATTTCATATATTCTAGAAAAGACAGAGTTTGAAAGAACTTTTATTTTGTGTCGCCAACTCAATTTGGTCCGGTTTAGTCTACTCCCATTGTTGATAATTTCATTCAGTCCACCTTCATCTCTCTCCTTATTATAATAACTTTCAAGAGCTTTTTCTGTAGTTTTTTTCTAGTTTTGTCTCATCTAAACTAGTTTCTGACTTGTGACCTAGGTTATTTTTATATAAATAAATTTGATGATCTCAACACCCTATTTAAAATTCATTCATGAGTACCCAGTAAACCCAATATAAGGTTATTTCTCTGAAAACATTCTTTATTACACACTTCACACTCTTCTAACAGTACTGTCCATCCTAATTCTTTTTCAATTCTGCAAAAATGTGTCATCTTATAGGTTTCCCGTGCTTCACATGTGCTGGACTCCACTCCAGTAACACTCCCTCTGTCTTTGTCTAGCTAACTCTTAGCTTTTACATTTATTGCAGATATAAAGGGAGTGACCTCCATTCCTTGCCTTTTATTTCCCTTATGTACTTTCATAGCACCTATGAAGACAGTAATCCCATTGTAGTTATTTGTTTCATTATCATTTGCTCCACTAAAATATGAGGTTTTCAAAACTAGGGGCTATGAAAGCAATGTCTGAATCTTTTCAGTACTCCACTATGTTACATTTTCATCATGTTAAATGACGTAAAAATATACAATTGTAATCATTGAATGGATACAGAAATTAATAAATGTAGTATATACAAATCTAAGTAGTAATTAAATATTTTAACCAATGAATATCAAATATATTTTTCAGGACCCAAGGAATATTTATATAAATGTTATATATTATTTCAAAAGGAAAGCCCAACAAATTCTGGTAAGAAAATATTATATGAACTACATTTCATGCTAAAATTCCATAAAACTATGAACCAAAATTAACCAGATATAATCTACCATTTAGAAAGTTTAACTTACTATTTAAAAAAATCTCTTGAGCTAAAGAAGCAGGGACAAAATAGAGGAAGATGTGTGTAGTTGATGTGAGGGCTCTGGAAAACTGAAAGGCTGAATTTGTTCTCATTTTTTTTATGACCAGCTTTTTTTTCTTCTCTGAGGAACAGAAACTAAATACCTTCCTGAAGTCATCAAGGCTTTGATTTTAAAAGGGAGACAATGGACCAACTGTCCTTCATATTTACAAGACCCAGGGTAAGAGCACAAACGGAAGTTGCTGACCTTCCACCATTACCTTCCCACTCTGCAGCTCCAACATTACTCCAGACCATACTGAAGCTCTATAAGCAGGTTCACTGCTGCTGTCAGGGGATATCTGAACTCAAGCATCCAGAATGTGGTTAAAGGATACAGGAATAAGAATTCATTGGATCCAAAGATTTCTTATCTTAAAGATCAGTGTGCAGCTTAGGACAGCAGTAGTTTCCCTAAAATTATTTTAAAAATCAGGGTACTATTTAAAAAAGAAAAATATAAAGTATATATTAGGTATAAATTTTGGCTAGAGTTTTAAAGAAGGGCTCTTTAAGGAAGTAGTTATTATTCTAGGACCAAATGGATGTAGACATTAGACATAAGGTGGTTTAAAGAGAATTCTAGCAAGAGTGAGTATATGAACATGACTCTATGATAACTCTGAATCCTCCAAGAGCTTGCAATCCTCAAGTAACTAAAAAAGTTGCTTTTAGTAGCTGATAATTGAAATAGGCAGACACAAGATCAGGCAGGGCCATATAGGCCAAATTAAGACATTTTTATTTTTCTCCAAATTAAAGAAACAATGCTTGAAAAATTTTAAGCAGGAAATTGCAAAAATTTTTAAATTATTACTCTGTTCTGTGAAAAATGAACAGGAGGGAGGCAAGTGCAGAGTTACGGAGACATTTCAGAAGGCATTGCAAGAGTTTGGATGACAGAATGATAGCTCATGTAATTACACTGGAGATGACAAAACATGGATGGGTTCCAGATATGTATTGCTAATAGAATCAAGAAAATTTTATGATTGATTGGTGTAAATGGTGAGGATAAATAAGTCATTTTAAAAATTCCTCCAACTTTGTTCTTTTTGCTTAGGATTGTCTTGACTATATAAGTTCTTTATTGGTTCCACATTAAATTTAAAGTAGTTTTTTCTAATTCTGTGAAGAAAGTCAATGGTAGCTTGATGGGGATAACATTCAATCTATAAATTACTTTGGGCAGTTTGGTCATTTTCACAATATTGATACTTCCTATCCATGAGCATGGACTGTTTTTCGATTTGTTTGTGTCCTCTCTTCTTTCTTTGAACAGTGGTTTGTAGTTCTCCATGAAGAGATCCTTCGTATCCCTTGTAAATTGTATTTCTAGGTATTTTATTCTCTTTGTAGCAATTGTGAATGGGAGTTCACTCATGATTTGGCTCTCTGTTTGTCTATTATTGTTTTATAGGAATGCTTATGATTTTTGCACATTGATTTTGTATCCTGAGATTTGGCTGAAGTTGCTTATCAGCCTAAGGAGATTTTGGGCTGAGAGAATGAGGTTTTCTAAATATACATGATTTAGAAATAGAAATCATGTCATCTGCAAATAGACAATTTGATTTCCTCTCTTCATATTTGAATAGCCTTTATTTCTTTCTCTTGCCTGATTGCCCTGGCCAGAACTTCCAATACTTTGTTGAATGGGAGTGGTGAGAGAGGGCATCCTTGTCTTGTGCCAGTTTTCAAAAGGAATGCTTCCAGCATTTGCCCATTCAGTATGATACTGACTTAAAACTATACTATAAGAATACAGTAACCAAAACAGCATGATTCTGATACCAAAACAGATATATAAACCAATGGAACAGAACAGAAGCCTCAGAAATAATGCCACACATCTACAACCATCTGATCTTTGACAAACCTGACAAAAACAAGCAATGAGGAAAAGATTTCCTATTTAATAAATGGTGTTGGGAAAACTGACTCCCATATGCAGAAAACTGAAACTGGACCCTTTCCTTAAACTTATACAAAAGTTAACTCAAGCTGGATTAAAGACTTAAATGTAAGACCTAAAACCATAAAACCCTAGAAGAAAACCTAGGCAATATCATTCAGGATATAGAGTTCATGACTTCAAAGACTTCATGATTAAAATACCAAAAAAAAAAATGGCAACAAAGGCCAAAATTGACAAACGGGATTTAAGTAAACTTAAGAGCTTCTGCACAGCAAAAGAAACTATCATCAGAGTGAACAGGCAGCCTACAGAATGGGAAAAACATTTGCAATCTATCCATCTGACAAAGGGCTAATATTCAGAATCTACAAGAAACTTAAACAAATTTACATGAAGAAAACAATCCCATCAAAAAGTGGGCAAAGGATATGAACACGCACCTCTCAAAAGAAGACAATTATGTGGCCAACAAACATGTGGAAAAAAATGTGATAATCACTTGTCATTAGAGAAATACAAATCAAAACCACAATGAGAAAAAAAAAAAAACAAATGTGATACCATCTCACATCAGTTAGAATGGTGATTGTTAAAAAGTAGGAAACAACAGATGCTGGAGAGGATGTGGAAAAATAGGAACTCTTTTACACTGTCGGTGGGAGTGTATATTAGTTCAACCATTGTGGAAGACAGTCTGACAATTCCTCAAGGATCTAGAACCAAAAATACCATTTGACCCAGCAATGCCATTACTGGGTATATACCCAAAGGATTATAAAACATTCTACTATAAAGATACATGCACACATATGTTTATTGCAGCACTGTTCACAATAGCAAAGACTTGGAACCAATCCAAATGCCCATCAATGATAGACTGGATAAAGAAATTCTGGCATATATACACCATGGAATACTCTGCAACCATAAAAAAGAATGAGTTCATGTTCTCTGTAGTAACATTCATAAAGCTGGAAGCCATCATTCTCAGCAAACTAACACAGGAACAGAAAACCAAACACTACATGTTCTCACTCATAAATGGGAGTGAAACAATGAGAACACATGGACACAGGGAGGGGAACATCACACACTGGGACCTGTTAGGGGCCAGGGGGCTAGGGGAAGGATATCACTAGGAGAAATATCTAATGTAGATGATAGGTTGATGGGTGCAACAAACCACCATGGCATGTGTCTTTCTGTATAACAAACCCACAGGTTCTGCACATGTATCCCACAATTTAAAGTTTAATAGAAAATAAAAATAAATTCCTGATCCCTGGCTTGAATAATCTGAAGGGATGTGAGTATCCTCAAATAAGATGATGAAATATGAAGCACACTTTGGATGAGGACTAATCATGTGTTTATATGTACATTTCACATGCTTGTGAAATGTTCAAGTGGATAACACTCAGAGAAGAGGTCAGGCTTGAAGATATCCACTCAAGGGTGTCCAGAATGTATATTGAATACGAAGCCATGAGCCCAGAAGAGAACAACTAAGGAGAAATTAGAAAGTAGTGATAAAAGTAACAAATAACAGACTTTGACTGAATCCTGAATTATTCTAACATTCAAAGACAAAAGAGAAGGAGCTAGCAAGGGAGACAAAAGAAAAATGGAGTAAGATAATTAGGAGTGATAAAACTAGAGTGTGGAATTTTGGATGTCAAAAGAAAAAGAGAGGAGGCCAGGCGCGGTGGCTCACGCCTATAATTCCAGCATTTTTGGAGGCAGAGGCGGGCAGATCATGAGGTCAAGAGATGAAGATCATCCTGGCCAACATGGTGAAATCCCGTCTCTACTAATAATACAAAAATTAGCTGGGAGTGGTGGAGCATGTCTGTAGTCCCAGCAACTTGGGAAGCTGAGGCAGGAGAATTGCTTGAACTCGGGAGGCGGAGATTGTGTTGAGCTGAAATTGAGCCATTGAACTCCAGCCTGGGCAACAAGAGTGAAACTCCATCTCAAAAAAGAAAAAAAAAAATTAGGAAGGAGTAGGAAACTTGAACGTGTCTGAAAGAATAAAAATATCAGTACATTAAAGTTCCTGTTAAATATGTCATCCTAGAGACTCTCTGAGCAAGAATAGTCTTAATATTGAGATAAGAGAAGAAAGTCCTAATGTAAATATTAGATTCGTGGATGAAGGTAGTACTGTTTGAATACTTGTTGTTGAATGTTGGGATGATCTCCATTATCAGCTAAATATTCAAGTGCTTCCCTACTAGACTCACACTGGGCCAGTCTCATAGACATCATGCTTGTCCGTGCAACTTGCCTTGGCCAATAACATGTGAGTGGAAATGAGGCAAGCTATCCAAGAAGAACCATTAAGAGTTATCAGATGGTTCCACCATGCTTCTCCTGGCCTGCCACACAGCTGGTTTGTCTTAAACTGGGGCTGCAGCATCAGCCTGGGTACCAGTGGGAGAGAAAGCCAACTCAAGACAAATGTATAACATGAGATTTCAGGATAAACTAGTAAAAAATAGTTAAAGAGGGATACTGTTGCCTTTGCTGTCTTGATTTGGGCTTGATGATGTGTAATCACTGTGCAGCAATTTCCTTCAGGGAAAAAAGTAAATATGTGAGAGGAGATATAAGTACATTCCTTAAAATATGTGGAGTGATACTTTTAATGTAGATCAGGCTAAAAGAGTTAATATTATAATAAACATTATAATAATAAAGCAGAATTATACAAGCTGTATAATCAAGATTATATAAGCTACATATAGATATATGTGTGTATTTATATCGTATAAGCTGTATATATATGTTATCTATACACTGTATATATATATACACATAGATATATATATATATATATACACATACACACACAATAGACACTAATCCAACATAAATTGTTATTCATAAGAGACTCTGTAAAAATCAAATAGTAACTAGATTCACCTACATTTTTCTAACCTACTTTGCTTATGTTTGGTTGTTGTATTAATCCAGGAACTGATGATGAGGCTTTAAAAGGTTCAGAACATAAAATTTTGCTTATTGTATAATTTTTTATATATAAATTTAAGTATATGCTATTTAGAAAATTATTTTCTATAAAATTATTTTGAGATAAGCATGAATTTTCTAATTTTTCTGTTTCTCCATGCTATGTGGCTCATTATTAAAAAAAAAGTTGTTACAATTGGAGCCTAATTATGTTTTACTGCCATGGAGATTTATGCTTTTTGGTCCCTTGCTTGTTTAATCATATCAAACACCTTCCACTGGAAACAATTTTAGAATACTGCATTTATTCAAAAGTAATAGTACCTTCCTACAAAAATCTTACGTGGCGTCCCTTTAAGAAATTAAAGTACAGTATTTAAAAGATTGGACTCTGTAAAGTTGCCACATCTTAAGCTCCAGTTTCCTTTCCCATCAGTGACTTTGCTGTCATCCTCACTCAGTTGTAACCAAGTTTTTTTGGATAAGGCAGGCAGTAGTGCAAGCTTAACCACTTATTTGAGAATCAATCTATGTGCTTTCCACTTTATACATCATCACCAACAATAAAAATCCTGAGATCAGGATGTTACTGGCAGCATTTTGACACTGCATTAGGTAGAATAAAATCCAACTTGCTTTTTGAAAGTTCACAGCTCAGCATTGATGATAATGGTGCAATTGTTTTTTCTTCTGTGAAATAAGCAGACCCTATTTCTAAGGCCTACCAGGCGGAATACATGTGCAGTGAAAAAGTGGTATTTCAAGTTTGAAAGGAAACTTTTCTGATCAGGATATTACTTTTCAAGTAATGTACTCCATTCAAGATAATAGAAATTTCAATGTTGCTAGTGGTCATGAAGAATTATGGTTACATATAAAAAAGATTACTCTATACAGGCTATGTGTGAGAATTCAAATTTTCAAGATTTTTAAAATTATATTCGATAAGTAGGAAAGAGCTTTCTCTGCCATTCAACTACTGTGTTTTTATTCTTCTCACCTGTGGTTGAAAAACCTTTTTCATTATTGCTGTTGCTTAGAATAATGATATACTAAAATCTATTCACATTAGCAAGAAAATATTTTGAGAGGTTGCTACCAAAAAATATTCATGGGTTACACTTTCCACATTGCTACCAAGATAGCATCAAGACACAGGATCTGGAATGAAAGAGAGGAGGAGCAAAGGACAGAAAACAGTAGGAGAATATGGAAAAGGAAACAAGCAGAACAAAAGTTGTACTTGGAGACTGGCCTTGAATCTGTTTAGAACCCAAGAGGAAATAAATGTTTGTCTAAATTCCAGAAACTAATATGCTTCGATGATCAAGTAATAAGATGGTTTGCTTGTCCATCAGTATGTTTTTGAAAATAAATATAATTTGTATGTAGACACAATGGAGGAATTGCATAAGCAAGACAGCCAAACGCCTAGAGTGATGAATTATATGTATGTGTGTGTGTGTGCACACACATGTGTATGTATGTATGCATATAATTATATGTGCATGTTAAATATATATACATACACACACATATGCACACACATGCACACACACACACACACACACACACACACACACACAGTCTCCAGATTCAGGCATTCACAATCTGGGACAGTCTCCTTGACATAGATACACAGATTTTCAGAAATAGGGTGAAATGGCTGTATACACTCATGCTTCAAATAGCAGTTTAGAAATTGAATCAAAATATAGGTCACAATTAGAAATGTGGATAACTAGAAATCTCTGAATACCTCTAAATGTCTTTTTGCAGAACAACTATGTCCTTGAGGGAGAAAAGAATATACGCAATTTCCTTTGGCAAGCTGTGAAAGATTACCATCCTCAGAGGATTTTTTTTCAAAATAAATTATCTATATAAATGTGTGGTAATAGCTATAAAAATAATTTTAAAGTTTTTAACATCTGGACTTCCCAAGTTAAGACAAAATCTCAAATACACTTCTCCTAGCACGAATAACAATCACAATATATAATGCATTTATAAATTTATAATTATTATATATAATTTATGTATGATATACAATCTACAATATATATGTATGTAATATATGTAGTATATATGCACCAAATGACATATGTCGTGTGTATATGTTTAGTGCAGCCACAATGCCTGCTACAAAGAAAGTGTTTGAAAAAGTTGTTATTATTTCTTTATAAAACAAGACATCCAGAGTGTTGAGCTTTTAAAATACGCACAAATGTGCCATAATTATATGAAGAGTACATGATAATCTTCACTTATGTTCAAATTAATAGTTTAGGATTAATATGATTGAGTTGGGGAAATAATGCTTTCCTTGGAAAAGTCTGTAAAGTACTTAAACAGTAGCCACGTATGGTTATACAGGTTGTGCACTGTGCAAAAATGCCCAACTGAGGAGAGTAAGAAAGGACAGAATTCCAGCATTTGTGCCATTCAGGAGATGAGATTTTTCAAGAGGAATGATTTTAAAAATATTTATCAAATTGCCTTAAAAGTTAATGTGGTAATACTCATAAAATAATTTTTAAAATATGATCAACTGGACATTTCAAGTTAAGAAAAAAATCTCAAATACCCTTCTCCGAGCATGAAAAACAATCAAGAGAATCCTAGATTGATGTGCAAACAAAATTGTTAATTGTAAAACTTTAAGTGATTTTTTTTCTTTTTTCCAGGATACTAATATTCATCTTAAATATGTTTTATTATTAATCTATATGAAGTAAGAGAAACAGTAAACAGGCACTAGTTTTCATTTGTTACATGAGGACATTCAGTAAACATTTTTGGAGTATTCTTGAATATGAACGTTTTAATGAGTTGGTCAGTTAGTATTTTTCTTAAATCCTTTGTTTCTTAATGACCATTATGTTCAGAAAATAATGCCAACATCATCATACATATAAACCTCAATGTCTGATTGACATACATCTAGTTTAGAAAAGTCCTCTGGATTATGATCATCCTGCACTTCCTTTGAAGAAATAATTTCTCACCCTTGCTTCAATCGCCTCCATCAAAAATAGTTCTGGGTCTGTTGTGACTCCTAGTGGCTTAAAGTAGCAGCTTCCCCTGCTTACTTCATACTGATGTGTGCTACTTCTCTCCACTTTCCCTTTGCTATATTTTATGTCTTGGTTCTAGTGAGTTACACATGTGTATATCTTTATCTCCTTCTTTCCATTTTTACTTCCTCCTTGTACTCAGCTTCTTTCTGAGGAAAATGGAAAATCCTTCTCTTTTTTTCCACAGAAGTCATCCATATGCCCTTATCTTTCTCTATTAAACCAGCTTTTCCCAGAAAACATCCTTGAAACATCAAATTGTGTTGTTGAGTAGCTTGGCTTAATTCTGAATGTGAAAACATTATATTGTCTTTTTTATAATAGTCACCCTAACATCTGTGAAGTGATATTCCATTGTGGTTAGGATTTGCATTTTCATAATGAATAGTGATGTTGAACATTTTTCATATACCTGTTGGTCATTGTATGTCTTCTTTGGAAAATTTTCTACTCGGCTTATTTGCTCATTTTTTTTTTAAGAAAAAGAAAGAAAAGGAGAAAGAAAAAAAGAAATAGCAAAAGAAAGAAAAAAAAGAATGAAAGAGAGAAAGAAAGAGGAAGAGAAAGAGGGAGAGAGAATGGGATTCTTGTTTCATTGCCCAGGCTAGAATGCAGTCTAAAAATGGGTATTAAAAACCTCTTTTATGCCAATAATTGTGCTTAACAATGGAGACAGGAAGGA
>CAUYQU010104549.1:0-39669 GCA_963574635.1 Cheracebus regulus
TAAAGACATATGCACACGTGTGTTTACTGTGGCACTGTTAACACTAGCAAAGACTTGGAACCAACCCAAATGCCCATCAATGATAGACTGGATAAAGAAAATGTGGCACATAGACACCATGGAATACTATGCAGCCATAAAAAAGGATGAGTTCACGTCCCTTGCAGGGACACGGATGAAGCTGGAAACCATCATTCTCAGCAAACTAACGCAAGAACAGAAAACCAAACACCACATGTTCTCGCTTATATGTGGGAGTTGAACAATGAGAACACATGGACACAGGAAGGGGAACATCACACACTGGGGCCTGTCGAGGTGGGGCTAGGGGAGGGATAGCATTAGGAGAAATGCCTAATGTAGATCACAGGTTGATGGGTGCAGCAAACCACCATGGCACGTGTATATCTATGTAACAAACCTGCATGTTCTGCACATGTACCCCAGAACTTAAAGTATAATAAAAAATAAATGAATAAAAATAGATCGCTTCCTGCTCCTGGCCCCGTCCGCGGGCTCCCTGGAGTTCTTACAAGCCGGCCAGGAGGTCTCAGGCTGAGTTTGAGAAAGCTGCAGAGGAAGTTAAGCACCTTAAGACCAAGCCAGCAGACGATGAGGTGCTGTTCATCTATGGCCGCTATAAACAAGCAGCTGTGGGTGACACAAACAGAACAGCCCGGGATGTTGGACTTCAACGGCAAAGCCAAGTGGATGCCTGGAATGAGCTGAAAGGGACTACCAAGGAAGATGCCACGAAAGCTCACGTCAGCAGAGTAGAAGAGCTAAAGAAAAAACACGGGATGTGAGAGACTGGATTTGGTCGCCAGGCCACGTGCTTATCCTAAACGGAGACAATGCCTTGTGTTTTCTAATACTGTGCATGGTGGGAATTCGGGAAAACAACCAGTTAACCCCACTACTGAAGGTTGCTCACCGTACGGCTCTAACAGGTTAGGGGCTAAAACGATTACTGACCTTCCTTGGCTAGTTTTTATCTGAGAACAATGAAAAGTGTATTTGTTACTATAACAATAAACAAATAAATAATAAAAAGAAGGCAGCTCTCGGCAAGCCAAGAAGAAAACCATCATGGGGAACTGAGTCAGCCACGACCTTGATCTTGAACTTCCCTGCCTCCAGAACAGTGAGAAAGAAACGTCCATTGTTGATGACCCCAGTGTGGGATTTTGTCACAGCAGCCCACGCTGACCAAGACACTCTCCCTCCACCTTCAGAGCCAGCAGGCAGGGATCTCTCGGAACTCCTTCTTATAAGGACCCCTGTGATTACATTTGGGCCCACCCGGATGATCCAGGATAATCAGCCATCTCAAGATCCTTCCCTTTATCACATTTGCAAATTCCCTTTTGCCATATAAGGTGACATAGTCACAGATTCCAGGAATCGGGACATGGACACCTTTGGGGGAACAACATTCAGCCGATCACAAAGACAGACATTTCCCAGTAAACCCTTTTCACCACTGAATTTTGAACCATACGAATATATTACCCATCTAAAAATACAATGTCAATTAAGCAAAGGAGAATGGAGGTGAGCCAGAGGTGCCCATGACAGGGAAAGGAAGCTCAGGGGTCATTCCCCTCCCTGGGCCTCAGTTTCCTCCTCTCTAAGTGAGGGAATAAGACCCATGACTTCTGGGTCTGGGGGACTTTGAGCCTCAAGCCTCCCCTCGATGGGGATGGGGATGTTTCCCAGCTGCCAGGCCTGCTGCAGGACTCAGTTCTACAACAAGAAGCATCCCAAATCCTCTCACGCAATAACTACTGGTCATGGCAACACTGGTAACAGAAGCCGTTCTTAACTCAGCTGCTCTATTCTCCCTAGCATGGAGAGGAAGCTGTCCCTTAGGCCGGGCATGGAGGCTCACAGTCATGCTGTAATCCCAGCATTGTGGGAGGTCAGGGTGGGAGGATCACTTGAGTCCAGGAGTTTGAGGCCAGCCTGGGCAACACAGTGAGACCCTGTCTCTAAAAAAAGGCTGGGCGTAATGGCTCAGGCTTGTAATCCCAGCACTTTGGGAGGCCAAGGCAGGTGGATCCCCTGAGGTCAGGAGTTCAAGACCAGCCTGGCCAACACGGCGAAACCCCATCTCTACTGAAAATACAATAATTAGCTGGGTGTGGTGGTAGGCACCTGTAATCCCAGCTACTCAGGAGGCTGAGGCAGGAGAATTGCTGGAACCCGGGTGGTGGGAGTTGTAATTAGCCGAGATTGTACCACTCCACTCCAGCCTGGGCAACAAGAGCAAAATTCAGTCTCAAAAAAAAAAAGAAACAAAAAAAAATTAGCCCGGCATGGTGATGTGCACCTGTTGTCCCAGCTACTTGGAAAGCTGAGATGGGAGGATCACTTGAGCCCTGGATTTCCAGGGAGCAGTGAGCTACCACCATGCCACTGCACTCTGGCCTGGATGACAGAGTGAGATCCTATCTGAAAAAAAAAAAAAAACAAAAAAAACCAAAAACAGCACGCTGTTCCTCCACCCATGTCCTATTTCTGCAGAGGCCCTGTGCCTTCATGGTGCCCCTTCCAGGAAGGACCGGCCTGGGAGTGAGTTAGGCACCCGTACAGTCCTGGCCACACCTGGGACTCCTCAGCACAGTGACTGACAGCAGCACCCTGGAGTCAGATGGAACTGGATAGGAATCCAGTACTGTAGCCTGCTCGGCATCCCTTTCTCCTCTTTGGTAGAAGCATCTTGGATTCTACCCCGTCACCACTCTTGCTGTATGTGGCTCAGCCACAGGCCTGATCTGCTCAGGACTGGTCACTCAGAACATGCACACCCTAGTTGGTCCAGACATAAGGACAAGACCCAACCAGGCCAAGGCCATCCAGCCTGGACTTTTCCTGGAGCTGGCTGCAGCCATTTCTGCTACCACTAGAGAGAACCCACCTGAGGGCGAAGCTATGACAGAGGAAAGCCGACCTGGGAGATGGAGAGAGACAGTTTCCAGGTGACATCACTGGTGAATTTGGATCCAACTGTGCCTGAGGCCCAGCTCTAAGCCTTTGTGTTTCTGCATGTGAGCCAGTAATACAACCCCCTGCTAGTTGCTTTGAGCAGTTTACATTGGCCTCAAAGTCCTGGCTAACAGCTATCAGCTGACCTTGGACACTTCACTTGTATGTTCGGTGCCTCAGAAGGAATATTCAATGAAATAATAATACCTACTCATAGGGCTGCTGTGATTCTTAAATAAGATGAATTAAAGTACTGAATTAGGCTGGGTGTTGTGGCACATACCTGTAATCCCAGCTACTAGGGAGGTTGAGACTGAAGAATCACTTAAACCCAGGGGTTCAAGACCAGCCAGGGCAACATAATGGAATGGCAACTCAATTTTGTTAAGTACCTAATTTGGTGTCTGGCACACAGTAAGCTCAACTGTTGCACCAGAGTTATTATTTTGTAGGAACTGGGTTCGAATCATGTTAATCCCACAGGCCTGCATGATTCAAATGAGACTGCCCCATCTTATCTGGGAAAAAAAGCCTAATTGTTGGGAAATCAGTCTTTGTCACTGATGTGGAAAACTGGATGGAGATCAGGAAACCCATGTCATGGGAACCCAGTCATGAGGCAGAGACCCTCTTCCTCTCTAAATCCATCAAGGCTCTGGCCAAAGAAACCCCATCACTGTGGATACACCTTAAAGTGACTGTGAGCAATCACCCTTGGATAAGCTCCTCTGGCAGTTCCTTCTAGCCAACAGAACATGGCAAGGATGATGACATCACTTCCATAATTATGTTCCGTAAGAAAAGACTCCGACTTTGCAGACTGGACTGGGATCCTCGTCACTGGCCACACAGAGGAAGCCCATGAAGTGAGGAAGTGTTGGCGGCCTCTAGGAACTGCAGGTGGTCTCCAGCCTCCAGCCAGCAAAACCCTCAGGCCCCTAGGCACACAGCAGCAAGAACGTGAATTCTGACAGGAACTGGCATGGTCTGGAAGAGAGCCTTCCTCACTCGAGCCTCCAGACGAGAACCCAGCCCAGCTGACACCTTGTTTGCAACCTGAGAAGATCTGAAACAGAGGAGGCAGTAAAGCAGTTTCCAGACTTATCTTTTTTTTTTTTTTTTTTCAGACAGAGTCTTGCTCTGTTGCCCAGGCTGGAGTGCAATGGCATGATCTTGGCTCACTGCAACTTCCACCTCCCAGGTCCAAGTGATTCTCCTGCCCCAGCCTCCCAAGTAGCTGAGATTACAGGCGCATGCCACCATACCCGGCTAATTTTTGTATTTTTAGTAGAGACAGGGTTTCATCATGTTGGTCAGGCTAGTCTTGAACTCCTGACCTTGTGATTCACCCACCTCGGCCTCTCAAA
Organism: Cheracebus regulus; assembly: GCA_963574635.1. Taxonomy (NCBI): domain Eukaryota; kingdom Metazoa; phylum Chordata; class Mammalia; order Primates; family Pitheciidae; genus Cheracebus; species Cheracebus regulus. The sequence goes on from CAUYQU010104549.1 coordinate 4,356, forward strand.
GTGCTGGGATTACAGGCATGAGCCACTGTGCTCAGCTATTTTTTTACTTTTACTTTTTTTTTTTTTTTTTTAAGACGGGGTTTCATCATGTTGGTCAGGCTGGTCTTGAACTCCCAACCTCAGGTGATTCACCCGCCTTGGCCTCCAAAGGGCTTGGATTACAGGCGTGAGCCACCACGCCCGGCCTTACTTTTACTTTTTTTTAAGAGTTAAGAGTCTCACTCTGTCATTCAGGCTGGAGTGCAGTGACGCAATCACTGCTCACTGCAGCCTTGAACTCTTAGCCTCAAGTGATTCCCTGGCCTCAGCCTCCCAGCTGGGACTGTAGGCACACATCACCATGCCCAGCCAATTTTTTCTTTTCCGTTTTTTTTTTTTTTTTTGAGGCGGAGTCTCACCATGTTGCCCAGGCTGGTCTTGAACTCCTGGCCTCAAGCAATCCTCCTCCCTTGGCCTCCCAAAGTGCTGGCATTACAGGCATAAGCCAACATGCCTGGCCAGTTTCCAGACTTCTGAGCTGAAGAAACTGTGATATAGTAAAGTGCATACTGTCTTCGTTCCAAAGTTTGTGATGATGTGTTGCACAGCATAGAAAAGAAACACAGCAGCCTGCAGAGGGCTGGGGATTCAGGGAGGAGGCGCTCCAGGACGCCTTTCTCAATGAGTTATGGTACAATTTCCCAAGGTATTCTGGTAACTTTGGCTACATTACAATTCACCCCAAAACTTGCAACAATCATTTATTATCTCTCACTGTTTCTGTGGGCCAGTTACTCAAGAGTGGTTTGGCTAGGTGGTTCTGGCTTGGAGTCTCTCATGAGGCTGCAGTGAGGTGGTGGTCAGGGCTGCAGTCATCTGAAGGCTGGACTGGGGCTGGAGGATCTGCTTCCAAGTGGCTCATCCATACAGTTGTTGGCTGGAGGCCTCAGTTCCCCTTTATACAAGCTTCTCCGTGGGGTCATTGAACTTCCTCGTGAAATGGTGACTGGCTTCCCCCAGAGTGCATGAGCTGACAGACTAGATGGAAGAGGCGATGCTTTATGGCCTAGTCCTGAAGTCACGTGAATCTGCCTGATTCTGTGTGGCAGGGGCTACCCAAGGGCATGAATACCAGAGACAAGGATCTGGGGCCATTTTGGAGACTGGCCACCACACAAGCGTTGGCAGTGAGGACAGAGGCTGCGGGAGCATGAAGAAGGCTCTGGAAGGAAGCCTGGGGGCCTTGACAAGGCGGGAGAAGCTCAAGTATGAGGCTGTCCCCAGCTTCCTTCTCCTGTCGTTCAGGGCGTGAGCTGGCTGGAGAAGGCCTCGGCTCCCAGCCTGGTTTCTCCACCCAGCTTTGGAGTGTGTCTCATCTCACAGTGACCTCCTCACCCACCACCAGGCAGTGAAGCAGGGCCAGCCACCCCTGGGACAGGGAGTGGTCCATAGGAAGGAGGAGGAGCAGCTTCCTCCACCACGGAGCCCTCCAAAGCGGGTCCTGGACCCCGCGGGCACTGGGGCCTGCAGAAGTGGTACAGGAAGGAAGGGAGACCCACCTGGGCCACGCATCATTCTGCACAGTCCTCGCTCTTAGCTCCGCCTCAAAGCTTCTTTCTCACCACCTGCTGCTGCAGCAGAGCCGAACTGGCTCCTTCGGTTTAGAGCTGGGGAGCTGGGGGCTGGGAAAGGATCCAGGTGCGTTGGGGGCTGCGGTCAGCCAGGCTTCTATATTGCTGTCTCATGTAAGCCTGGACTGACCCTGCACCGGGTGCTGTCCACCCGCAGCATCCAGATAAGGAAATCGAGGCTCAGCGGTGGAGCCACCTGCCCCACGTCCTGTGTTGAGTCATATAGGCCTGGAGAAGAAGCTGCTCTGACATTCTTCAGAGGTTCAGATCAAGGTTTCTGCACACCGGGCCTCCTTCCATGGGCTCAGCTCAGGCCAGGGGAGGAAGGAGGGAGGGAAACGGACTGGGGACGTCACTGCCCAGCAGGAAGCAGCTTGGACCAGGGGCTGAGAGCTGCAAGAGGGCTCTTGACCCCAGCTCTGAAGCCGTGGCCCAGCCTGCTGGCGGCTGGCCGGCCCTGCATTGATCTGGGGAGCGGCCCAGGCTTCCTGGAACCATCCTGCTGTCTCCCTAGGGCCAGCCTGACCTGGCTACAGCAAGGAGGCCCCCACACTGGCAGGACGGGGAACCCCCCAGGCTGGCTGGACATCTGGATCTCTCGCTGCCACCTGGAAGGCCCTAGGCTCAGGATCCTGACAAAACATCCTGCACTTCTAGGGGAGGGCCCGGTGGGAATGCGGAGGCCAGACGTGAGTAGGAAGACGGCTGTGGACCTGAAATTCTGGAGGGAAGGACTCCTGGTCAGGCAGCTCGAGTAGACGTGACGTGCCCCATGAGAGGATTCTGGAAGGCCTGGGGGGCCCTAGGGAAGGAGATAGGAAGGGGCCACAGAAGCGAGGAAAAGCCGAGAACCCTACAGAGCCCCGAAGGGCCCACTCCTCCCACCCGTGCCTGGTCCTCACTGCCCCTACCCTGAGCCGGCTGTGTTCCACACATGTCCTCACCACAGCCCCACGAGGTGGGGGATGCTCCTGCTCCCCGGTTCCAGGCTTGTGACAGTTGGAGTCGCTGGCCCTATTCACCCCTCCTGTGAGTAGTCACGAGCCTGGGACCCAATATGACGGCTGACCTCCCAAAGGACGCCTGACCTCACTTAAGCACAGGGACCGTTACAGATCCTGCCCCGTAGATGAAGAACATGAGACTCAGGGGGTCCCATCATGTGCCTGGGTGCCCACCACTGTCTAGCGCCAGGGTTAACATCTCACTGCAGCCAGAAGCTGCAGCCCAGGTGTCCACCAGCGGATCAGTGGAGAAATAACGCCTGGCCATCATCACACAGAGGAGCAGCCGGCTCAGGAGAGGAGAGGAACCCGGGCACAGGCTGCAGCATGGACGAGCCCAGGGGACCCTGTGGTGAGTGCTGTAAGCCCAGCAGAAAAGGACAAACATTGTGTGACTCCACTAACTGGAGGTCCCTAGCTGAGTCAGATTCATGGAGACAGAAAGCAGAATGGTGAGGGCAGGAGCTGGGGACAGGGGAAATGGGGTGTCGGTGTTTAATGAGGACAGACATTCATTCCGGAAGATGAAGGTGATCTGGAGATGGGTCATAGCCATGGGTGCACAACATTGTGAAGGTGCTTAATGTCACAGAGCTGTACATTTAAAAAAGTGGCAAAAATGGGGCTGGGCGCGGTGGCTCACGCCTATAATCCCAGCACTTTGGGAGGCCCAGGTGGGCTGATCACCTGAGGTCAGGAGTTCGAGACCAGCCTGGCAACATGGTGAAACCCCATCTCTACTAAAACTCCACAAATTAGCTGGCTGTGATCCCAGCTACTCGGGAGGCTGAGGCAGGAGAATCTCTTGAACCCGGGAGGCGGAGGTTGCAGTGAGCCGAGATCAGGCCACTGTACTCCAGCCTGGGCAACAACAGCGAAACTTTGTCGCAAAAAATAAAATTAATTAAATGAATAAAAGTGCTAAAAATGGTAGATTTTATGTTATGTATATTTGAGCACAGTAAAAATAATTAAATAAAAAACAAAGGAAACCCCAGATATCAAAGCCCAGCATCCACGGCGCAGCCACCAGAGTGCAGTGGGGCGGGTTTCGCGTCCATGCCTTTGCTTCTCGCTGTCCCTACAGTCCCTGGGCAGAGGTATGGGGGTGGGGGTGGGGACGGCCAAGGCAGTGGCACAGGGAATGCCACAGTCTGGGAGCCCTGGAGGCGTCCTGGCAGAAGCACTATGGGCAGCTGCCCTGGGCCAGGTTGGGGTTAGGGAGCCAGACCCAAACTGCCCATGCCACCCCTCCGGCCCCGCCGCCAGACAGGGATGTCTAGAGAAGACAGGGCCTGCCCACAGGTTTCCACTCACCCACACATTCTAGGGGACTCGGGCACACGTGGGCCTGTAACCCCTTGTCTCAACGCAGCCACCTATGCTAGCATGTACACACAAACATGTGCCCACACCCCACAATGCACACACACAGGCACTCACACGCACACATGTCCCTTCCTTCCCAGGTCACCTGAGCTCCCAGGATGGAACAAGGGAAAGACGGCCCTTGTCCCCAGTACCCAGCTCCCCATAACATCACGTCCGAGCCGCACCCACCGCCTCAGCTGTTGCCCAAAGCAGTAACGCTGTTGACCCCAAACATGGACTCCCCGACACAGGGCAGGCCAGGCCTGGGACCCGCCCCAGACGCTGCCTGGAAATAGGAGGCCAAAGAATGCAGTGGGCAGCTTGGCAGAGAGACAGACAGAGCCAGTGGGCTGCCAGTAATTCACCCACCCTGCCCTGGCCTCGCCCACTGGCCTAGTCTTGGCCAATAGAGGCCCAGTCCCAGACTCCAGCCCCCAGCAGTGCCGGGGACACACAGCTGCTGTAGGGCCCTCAGGTCACCACCTGCCCCCAGAGACAACAGGACAGGGAACTGGATCCCGGTCCTCGCTGGGCCTTGCCAGGAAGGGGGTATCTTTAGCTTCCCTTCCTGGAAGCCCACTGGCTCCTGTCCACGATGGCCTGATGGCACTGCTTTCAGACCCTGGCACCCTCTTGCACGGATGCCCTGGGAGAGGAGCAGCTGCCCCGAAGGGTTTTCTTGGTCAGCTTGTTCCCAACTCTGGCTTGGGACCCCATGCCTAGCCTGGACATGGGACTCACCGGCGTGCCCCCTCCCCCTCCTTTTTTTTTTGAGACCGAGTCTCACTCTTGCTCAGGCTGGAGTGCCGGCAACGATGATGTTTATGGTTGAACTCTGTTTCGTTTCTTGAAGCTGAAATCACAGGGGTGAACTTGCTGGTCTCCTGTCTCTCGCCTCCTGCATGTATGCTGTCCCACGCCTGGAGCTCATGGCCTTCAGGTCTGCTGTGGACACTGTGTCCATCCAGCCAGGTGCCTCCCTAATGCCACCTCATCCTCAGGGGCTTCCGGGCGTCCCGGCAGCCAGGGGCACGCATGCCCCAGGGTTAACCCTTCTGTCTGACGTGTCTCGTGCCCTGCCTTTGCCGTGGGTTGCTGGGCACTCACCGCTTCTCTCCTCGCCTGTCGTCTCCTCCTTCCTGTTCCCCCACACACTGTGAGCCCCTGGGGAGCAGCCAGCATGGCTTCCTCAGTCTGTCCCTCATTCCCGTCTCGCGGGGGATCACACGCAGAGCAGGCTACAGACTCGGCTTAACCGTCCGCCACGTGTCTTCTCTGCGCCAGGAAACGAAGCAAGGCCTCCCGCTTCCTTCCTGGCCGGCGGGCTCCCTTCACCTCTTCCGTTCCCGGGTTATTCACTTCTGACTTGAGGCCACAGGGCCGCCCCAGCTCCACACCAGCCTGTCCTCCCCGTGCCCAGTGGCTGACTCAGCCCCGAGTCACCTGTTCCACCCCAGGTCCTCTTCCCGGGAGAGGCCCCACCATAGGTGCCAGTTTCTCCTGGTCCCAGGCTCTTCTTGCCTCTGGGGGCTCCAAGTCCTTCTCTGTGAGATCTCACCAGGCCACTATTTATGACTCTCTCTGTCCCTCCTCTGGGCCTTGGTCTTCACCTCTGGCAAACAGGGATTCACTTTCATGCTATCTAAATCCCTTGAATAAGACTGGGGACAGAACATATTTCAGCCAATGTCATCATGCTGCCAGCTTCACAAGGACCACCCAATGGGCAGGGTTTGAAAAAAGGAGGGGGCGGCTGGGGGCAATGGCTCATACCTGTAATCCCAACACTTTGGGAGGCTGAGGTGGGTGGATCACAAGGTCAAGAGATTGAGATCATCCTGGCCAACATGGTAAAACCCGTCTCAACTAAAAACACAAAACTTAACTGGGCACGGTGGTGGGCGTCTATAATCCCAGCTACTTGGGAGGCTGAGGCGAGAGAATCGTTTGAACCTGGAAGGCGGAGGTTGCAGTGAGCTGAGATCAGGCCACTGAACTCCAGCCTGGGTGATGGTGCGAGACTCTGTCTCAAAGTAAAAGAAAAAATGAAAGAAAAAGACAGTCATTGTTTATATAACAAAACATCCAGGCTGGGCATGGTGGCTCACGCCTGTAATCCCAGCACTTTGGGAGGCCAAGGTGGGCAGAGCACCTCTGAGGTTGGGAGTTCGAGACTAGCCTGGCCAACATGGTGAAACCTCATCTCTACTAAAAATACAAAAGTCAGCCAGGCATGGTGGCATGCACCTGTAATCCCAGCTACTCAGGAGGCGGAGGCAGCAGAATCCCACGAACCCAGGAGGTAGAGGTTGCAGTGAGCTAAGATCACGCCATTGCACCCAGCCTGGACAACAAGAGCGAAACTCCATCTCAAAAAATAAAAAACAAAAGAAGTCCAGAGGTTAGCATCCTGACAAGGGCCCAAGTTTCTATCTTCCTGAGTCATCAATTTAAGGTGAGCAATCACCCTGATTTGCTTAGTACTCTCCCAGTTTTGGTGCTGAAAGCCCTGTATGGACGGAAATCACAACTGGATTTTTGCTCACCCTAGGATTAGAGCTATTGCTCCTCATGGGCACAAGGTAGCTGCCACAGCTCTGAGCATCACCCCTCACATAACAGTGCAGTGAGCAAAAGCAAATGCCCTCCAGAGATCCCCCCAACTACATTTCACTGGCAGACCTGGGTGAGGGTGACATGGGCACCCTACACCAATCACTGGCCAAAGAGCAGGGGATTAGTAGGATTAGCTTAGGCCCACCTCTATTCATCCCTGGGGGCTGGGGCTCTGTTAATGAAGTCGAAGGGGGAAGGGCTGTTAGGCATCACCCAACAGCATGAAGCCCCACTGGACTGCAACGGCTCAGCCTTGAGGGCAAGAACATGGAGCAGCCCTGCTCCAAGTCCCAGCTCTGCGCCCACTGAGCTGCATGCAAGTATCCTGTGAGCAGGTCCCCCGTGAGCAGGTTCTTGAAATGGGGGATAAGAAGAGAGGCTGCCGGGTGTGGTGGCTCATGCCTGTAACCCCAGCACTTTGGGAGGCCAAGGCGGGCGGATAACCTGAGGTCAGGAGATCGACATCAACCTGACCAACATGGAGAAGCCCCGTCTCTACTAAAAATACAAAAATTAGCTGGACATAGTGGCACGTACCTGTAATCCCAGCTACTCAGGAGGCTGAGGTGGGGGAATCACTTGAACTGGGAGGCGGAGTTTGTGGTGAGCAGAGATCGTGCCTACTGCACTCCAGCCTGGGCAACAGAGTCAGACTCTGTCTCAAAAAAAAAAAAAAAAAAAGGAAAGAAAAGAAAATACAGGGAAGCATTAAAAAGAAAATTAAGGCTAGGCACAGCGGCTCACGTCTGTAATCCCGACATTTGGGAGGCTGAGGTGGGTGGATCACTTGAGGTCAGGAGTTTTGAGACTAGCCTGGCCAACAAGGTGAAACCTTGTCTGTACTAAAAATACAAAAATTAGCTGGGCTCCTGTAATCCCAGCTACTGGGAAGGCTGAGGCAGGAGAATCACTTGAACCTGGGAGGCAGAGGTTGCAGTGAGCCGAGATCATCCCATTGCACTCCAGCCTGGGTGACAGAACGAGACTCTGTCTCAAGAAAAATAAATAAATAATAAATAAAGACTCTTCTCTCTCTCTCTCTCTCTCCATGTATATGTATATGTATATATGATAAGTATATGTATATGTATATGTATATATGATAAGCAGGTAGATAGATAGAGAGAAGTGACAGGCCGGGTGCGGTGGCTCACGCCTGTACTCCCAGCACTGTGGGAGGCTGAGGTGGGCAGATGACGAGGTCAGAAGATCAAGACCATTCTGGCCAACATGGTGAAACCCTGTCTGTACTAAAATAAAAAAAAATTAAAAAAAAAAAAATTAGCCAGGCACCTGTAGTCCCAGCTACTCAGGAGGCTGAGGCAGGGGACTAGCTTGAACCCGGGAGGCAGAGGTTGCAGTGAGCCGAGATCACGCCACTGCACTCCAGCCTGGTGAGAGCAAGACTCCATCTCAAAAAAAAAAAAAAAAAAATAGGGACAGATAGCTATAACCTGTACAGCTCTGCTCAGTGGCCCTGGCAGGCGGAGCACCCCAGAAGGAAGAAAAAAGGGACAGAGGCCTGGCGGGGGAAGGACAGTTTCACTTTCCACAGTACCTATTCTGTAATGTTGCTATTTTTAAAATAATGAGAAAGTATTTCTTTTTTTTTTGAGACAGAGTTTCGCTCTTGTAGCCCAGGCTGGAGTGGTGCGATCTTGGCTCACCACAACCTCCGCCTGCCAGGTTCAAGCAATTCTCCTGCCTCAGCCTCCCAAGTAGCTGTGGTTACAACCATGCGTCACCACACCCGATTAATTTCGTATTTTTAGTAGAGACAGGGTTTCACCATGTTGGCCAGGCTGGTCTCGAACTCCCGACCCCAGGTGATCTGCCCACCTCAACCTCCCAAAATGCTGGGATTACAGGCATGAACCACCGCACCCGGCCCTGACAAAATTCTTCAGACTGGGTAATTTACAAACAAGCCCTGACAAAATACTTTAGACTGGGTAATTTACAAACAACGGAAATGCATTGCTCACAGTGCTGAAGGCTGCAGAGTCCACCATCAAGGCACCAGCCGATCTGGTGTCTAGCAAGGACCCATTCCTTACAAACGGCACCTTCTCCCTCTGTCCTCCCATGGCGGAAGGGGAAACACATTCCCCCAGGCCTCTTTTATAAGGGCACTAATCCCACTTGTGAGGGTGAAGCCCCCATGACTTAACCAGCTCCCAAAGGCCCAACCTCTTAACACTACCCCATTGGACGTTAGGTTCCAGCACGTGAATCTGCAGGACACCAGCATTCAGACCACAGCAGTCCCAGGCTATGAAGAAGGCAGTAAAACTCAGCCCCAGGGCTGGGGCCTGTGCTCTCCTGTGAACTTCCAGCTCCTGGCATGGAACCTGGAGCAGCCAGGTGCTTGTTGAATGAATAAACAAGTGTATGGATTTCGGGCTGTGTGATTGAGACATCAGGATTCGACTCAAGGCCAGCTGGGATTGCAGGTGGTTCACACCCGCAATCCCAGCACCTTGGGAGGCCAAGGCGGGTGAATCTCTTGAGGTTGGGAGTTTGAGACCAGCATAGACAACATGGTGAAACCCTGTCTCTACTAAAATACAAAAATTAGCCAGGTGTGGTGGCAGGTGCCTGTAACCCCAGCTACTTGAGAGCTGAGGCAGGAGAATTCGCTTGAACCCAGGAAGCAGACGTTGTAGTGAGCTGAGATTGTGCCACTGCACTCCAGCCTGGGTGACAGAGCCAGACTCCATCTTTAAAAAGAGAGACTCCACCCAAGAAGCCAGAGGGAGCCCAAGAGGGAGGTTTCCAGACCAGCAGAGGTGGGTGGGGAAGGGCAGTGCTTGGGTGGTGCAGCTTGCTGGGTGCTAAGAAGACCCTCCTGCCCGGCTCCAGGCCCAGCTCAGAGCCTACCTTCTCCTCCAGGTGATAGCTCCTCTTGGGCTTTCCCTTTTCTATCACTTGAATATTTTAAGGCCTGGGGGAGGTTTTGTGCTTTCCAAAGAAGACTTAGTGACTTGAATTTGAATTGAGTCAAGGCTGGCCACAGTGGCTCCCGCGTGTAATCCCAGCACTTTAGGAGGCCGAGGTGGGAGGACTGCTGGAGCCCAGGAGTTTGAGACCAGCCTGGACAACATAGTAAGACCCTGTCTACAAAAAAAATTGAGACTTAGCTGGGTGTGGTGGTGCATGCCTGTAGTCTCAGGTATTCGGGAGGCTGGGGTGGGAGGATTGCTTGAGCCCAGGAGTTTGAGATTAGCCTGGGCAACTTAGTGAGACCTTGTCTCAATAAAATTAAAAAAAAATTAGCCAGGCATGGTGGCGTGCACCTGTAGTCTAAGCACTTTGAGAGGCTGAGGTGGGAGAATTGCTTGAGCCTGGGAAGTTGAGGATGCAGTGAGCCGTGATCGCACCACTGCAATCCAGCCTGGGGGACAGTCTTGTCTCAAAAAAAAAAAAAAAAAAAAAGTCAATATGTAAAGTTGTAAGAGCTGTCTGTATTGAAACCTAGCTTTTCTTAGACCTTGCATTCCAAAATCTGACAAGTTTTAGCCTTCTCTTCATAAATCTAATTTTAATATGAAAACATGGACAATCACTTTCACTTGGGGTATGTTCAATTAACTCATACATTTAACACAATGATTACTTTTATGCATTTAACCACGCTGACCTTAAATAACACAAGTGCCTCCAGAGCACCGATCTAAAATCATATGCTGCTGGAGTCTCCAAAGCACCTGGCCAGGCCACCTACAAATCAGTGTGTGGATTCTTCCAGAACATGTAGGCAGCTCCCGTAAATGGAAGCAATCAGCCTCGTGAAGGCTGCGACTCAGGTCCCACCCATCATCTCAAACACCATCAAAACAACAGAGACAAAGCAGCATTCACTCTGCAGATGTCGCAACACAGGGAGAAGGAACCTCTCAACACATCTTTCTCAGATTTCTTGCAAATGACTGACCATGCTCTCTCCGCCCAAAGTCACCAGCCAGGGCTGCTCAGCACCTAAGATCAGCGGGAGGGTGTTGGTCTGGGATTCCCGGCCGGGGGTGCAGGGCTAGCCTTAGTTCTGGGATATTCTCCCTGCTTTAAGGAGGGAGACCCCTTCCTGTGGTCAGTGGCTGTGGCCAGGGTAGGAGCAGCACACCACCATGCCACACGCCCCCAGGCAGTGCAACCACCAGGGTTTGGGGTCCTCACTCTCGTTTTCCCAGCTGTACCCCACCAGCAACCACAATTGGCCTTGGCGTGTACTCTTCGTCCAGACGGCAGCTTGCCCCCTCCAGTACTCTGGGGAGTCTGCCCCACTCTTCATGGTCACACTCTCCACCTGCCTCTTTCGCCACCATTCACGGCCACTTATTGGCCCTCCAGGCCTTGGGGTACCCTGGGGACCCTTCCCTTGAAATGCAATTACCTGTGTGTGTCTCAGCCCCCTGGAGCAAAGGGTTAGGGCCAAGCAGGAGGAGCTTGTGTGTATCTGAAGACCCTCTGCACGAGGGACTCCAGATATAAGCAAAAAGGAGCGGGCCCGAAGGTCAGGGTTTGGCGCGCGCTTTCTTGGGCACTGACAGCCCAGAATACCAGGACTTGGGGCATATTGAATTTGAGAATGACTGACCCTCAGGGGTGCTGCTCCATCAGAGGCGCACTCACCCAGCCAGGCTCTCCTGCACAGGGAGGGACTCTGTCCTCTGCAGGCTCTCCCTCAGGGTCACAAGACACCCTTGAGCAGGCCCAGGCCATATGCCTCTAGGTCCCAATGCAACAGAAAGGGAACTACTTGGCCAGATGCAGTGGCTCACGCCTGAATTCCCAGCACTTTGGGAGGCCTATGTGCTGATCACCTGAGGTCAGGAGTTCGATACCAGCCTGGCCAACACAGTGAAACCCCATCTCTACTAAAAATCCAAAAATTATCTGGGCGTGGAGGATCGTGCCTGTAATTGCAGCTACTCGGGAAGTTGAGTCAGGAGAATCACCTGAACCCAGGAGGTGGAGGTTGCAGTGAGCTAAGGTTGTGGCACTGCACTCCACACTGCAGCCTGCATGACAGAAGACTCCAAGAGAAAGAAAGAGAGAGAAAGAGAGAAAGAGAAAAGAAAGGAAAGAAAGAAGATGAAGGAAGAGAAGGGAGAGAGGCAGAGAGAAGGAAGGAAGGAAGGAAGGAAGGAAGGAAGGGAGGAAGGGAGGGAGGAATGAAGGGAAGGAGGGAGGGAGGAAAGAAGAAAGGCAAACAATTTAAATCTACTAAAAGGGCCATCTGACCCAAGTCGGAACATGTGTCCTATATCATTAAAACCAAGGAGGTGAGGTAGTCAGATTGGCTTAGACCAATTAAGGCTCATCCCTGGAGTAAAGCAGATGGTGAGGAAGAAAGTGACAAAAGTTTACTAGAAGAGGTGACCTAAATGAATCCCAGAGTCTACGATTAGAAGCCTACAGGACAGGGTCAGGCACAGTGACTCACGTCTGAAATCCCAGCACTCTGGGAGGCAGAGGTGGGTGGATCACTTGAGCCCCAGAGTTCAAGACCAGCCTGGGCAACATGGCGAAACTTCATCTCTACAAAAAATACAAGCCGGGCATGGTGGCACACAGCTGTGGTCCCAGTTAGTTGGGAGGTTGAGGTAGGAGAATCACCTGAGCCCAGGAGGTTGAGGCTGTTGTAAACCGTGATCATGCCACTGCACTCCAGCCTAAGCGACAGAGTGAGACTCTGTCTCAAAAAAAAAAAAAAAAAAGAGCCTGGGGGGACAGCTGCGGGAGCCCTGAGCATCGTGTCATGGATGTTTAATAACTGATTGTTGACGAAGGAAGGAAGGAGGCTGGGCAGAGAGAGGAAGCTACCCAGCCCTCGCTTCTGGAGCTTGGTGGAGTGAGCACAGTGCCCGGGGCACCCAGCTAAATCAGAGGCAGGTTCCAGCTCAGGGGGACCTTTCTGAGAGCAGTGGTCCAAGCTCGCTCCTCCCTGGGAGCAAGAACCTGGTCAGAGACAGAGACGGAAGCAGGAGGTGAGGCCACGCGAGGCTGTGGCTTGGACATCAATCTGAGAAGCCGGAGACATGGAGAGAGGCCCCGTGGAGAGGGCAGAGGAGGAGGCGGGGTTCGGGCTGATCTTGGGAGCTGTTGTCCCCATGGCCCTTTGACATTCACCTTAGCAGACTCTGCAGGCCTGGAGGAGTGTTCTCAAAACACAGTGAACGTGGCCTGAGGGACACGGCCGGGCTGGGCTGCAGGCGGGTGGATCCGGGGTGGATGAGACCAGCCCATGTGCGTCCTATGCTTAGATCTCGGGGCACTCTTGGGCAGTCTGTAATTGGCAATGGTGTCACCGTACCCAGGGAGAGCAGAGTCAGACCCAGGGTGGACCTTGGGGAGGCCTCCATCTAGGCTCCAGCTCTGGCCTGTCCATTGGCCAGGACTTTACCTGTTCCCAGAACGTCATCCACCCCAGAGGCCATTCACCCTGGTGGCAGGCTGGGTCAGAGAGCAGGTGCCCAGCCCAGAGCCAAGAGTGAAGGATGAACGATGCCACCAGAATGTCACATGTCCTCAACTCAGGCTGCCTGAAGCACAGATACTGTGGCTCCCCTGAGACGGCCCTTTGACCACAGAGTCCACCGTCCCCAAGGAGGTGCCGGGGACAGAGGCATCGGCTCGGCGGCGCAAGGGTTTGTTTGCAGACAGGACCGTGCAACGCCCAGCTGAGGCTCACACGAGTTTGCCTCAGAGAACTGGGGGTGTGGAGAGGCCCAGAACACTTCACAGAAGTGAAGCCTGGGGGAGACCCCTGGCTCGGGGATCCCCACTAGCAATCCAGAGTGGACTGGGTGTGGGCTGAGAGGGGCCACAGCTATGACTGGGAAGCTTGGAGGGCTTCAACTGTCAGCCCCATTTTAGGAGGAGCAGCTGACCCAGAGGCTAGCTGAGTGTGTGCCCAGGAGAGGAGGGGCCGCCTGTCCGCTCTGAGGAAGGCGCCTGGTGATGGGCGTCCGTGGTGTGTTGAGCCCGCTCTGTCTCCAGGGACCGTCTCTGCTGCTCTTTAGGCTCTTTCCTTTCTGGGGCAGATGACGCAGGGGACAGGGCAGGAGTAGAAACTGCAGGGCAGGCCGGGTGCGGTGGCTCACACCTGTAATCCCAGCACTTTGGGAGGTCGAGGCGGGTGGATCACCTGAGGCCATGAGTTTGAGAGCAGCCTGACCGACAGCGAAATCGTCTTAAATATATATATAAATAAAATTAAATAAATAAAAAGAAACTGCAGGGCAGCCAGGCACAGTAGCTCATGCCTGTAATCCCGGCACTTTGGGAGGCTGAGGTGGGTGGACCACCTGAGGTCAGGAGTTCAAGACCAGCCTAGCCAACATGGTAAAATCCTTTCTCTACTAAAAATACAAAAATTAGCTGGGTGTGGTGGCGGGCGCCTGTAGTCCCAGCTACTCGGGAGGCTGAGGCAGGGGAATCACTTGAGCCCAGGAGGTGGAGGCTGCAGTGAGCCGAGATCACGCCACAGCACTCCAGCGGCAGGGCAGGTCCAGCTGTGACGCTGGCAGGCCCATTGCAAAATGAAGATGCAGGCTCCTTGTTAAAAACTGCTAGGAATTGAAATGGTGACAGAGACCATTCAACCCAGCACAGGGTGCTCTGAGCATGGGGCCCGGTGTGCCTCCATAGGTCACACGCTGGCCCTGTGGCAGGGAGGAAGGGAAGTCACAGTGAGGGAGCATCTTATCTTTCTAATGGGCATCTTAGGCGCACATACGGTACACACAAAGGCCCTGTGGCCGCTCGCCAAGGCTCCTAATGAGGCCCTGGAGTCGGCCTCCCTCTGCATGCGGTGTCAGGTAAACCTCTAAATAACCAGAGAAATAGGTGTCCTGAGTCCCATCTTACAGAAGAGAAAGTGGGGCTCAGGGAGGTGGAGGGACTTGCCAGAGGTCACTCAGCAGGCAGGCGGCAGAGCTGGAACCCAGAGCCAGCCCACCAGGCCCCACAGGCTGGCTTGGGCACACAGGCCACACCCCAAGGCAGCTGCTTGTCCCAGGAGGCAGGGCTCCTTAGTGCTGTGGCGCCCGGCCCCCGGCCCCCGCTCCCTGGGTTCAAATCCCAGCTCCAAAAGTGACTCGGCCTCCCTGAGCGCCAGTTTTTGCCTCTGTAAAGCGGGTATTGGATTCACAGGCCCTCCTTCGATACAATTGTTTCTCGTAATACACACGGGGTGCAAAAAACAACAGCAGGCACGAAAAGGCCCAATAACGTCTCCATGGACGCCACTGCGGCCCCGCAGCCATACTTCCTGCCCATGCGGTCCCCACTCCACCTCCCAGCTTGCAGGCGTCCCCCACCTTCAGGAAATAACCCTTCCCCACCTTGGCAAGCCAGGCCACCTGGCAGGATGGGCAGGGCTCAGGGCACTGCCCACGCCCACACGGGCATGCCCAGGAAGGACACACACTCTTACACTCACACACTCTTATACACTCACACTCTTACACACAACACATACAAAAGACACACAACACACACACAACACACTACACACACACATACATTCACACTCACACAACACACAACACTCATACACACACACAGGACACACATTCGCATGCACACAACACACACTTGCACTCACAACACACAATCACAACACACACACTTTCACACTCACACAACACACTCACTTGCACTCACACAACACAAACGCTCAACACACTCACCCTAGCACTCATATAACACACACTCATTCACATACACCAAAACACACACACACACACACTCATGCCCCTTAGCCAGGTGTCTTGAACCAAGTGTGAGGCTGTGAAGGTCTCCCTCTAGCGGCCCAGAAGCAGAAGTTGCTCACTCAGGCCTGACTTAACCTGCAGGAGGAAGCTGTGGGGACTCTTCTGCCCTGGGCTGCAGCTGGATCCTAAGAGGTTCCTGACCCTGGCGGGCGCGGTGGCTCACACCTGTAATCCCAGTTACTTGGGAGGCTGAGGCAGAAGAATTGTTTGAACCCATGAGGCAGAGGTTGCAGTGAGCCAAGATCTCGCCATTGCACTCCAACAAGAGCGAAACTCTGTCTCAAAAAAAAAGTCCCTGGTCCCAGCTGCGCCTAGACACCCGCCTCCTGCCCCTTCATTCATCTGAGCAGCAGAACTGAACACTTGCCAGCAGCACCCCATGTTCGGGACCCCGAGGAGGCCCCAAGGCTTTCGGGGAGCCAAACAGGCCACCATCCAGCCTGGCGCTGCCCAAGGCTCACCCCATGAACAGAGCTGGCAGAAGGCTGATGAGTACAAGAAGTCTTGCAGCCGTCAATCTCAGGCACAAGGGGAGAAGCAGGTGGCCCAGGAAGAAGGAAGTGTGCAGGCAGGGGCTCCGTGCCTTCACGCGGGGCGGGGGCGGGATCCGGCTGGAGAGGCGAGGCACACACGGGCAGGACTGCAGTAATGAGTGAGGGAATGAGCACATGAACAAACACCTGTGCCTTTTTTTTTTTTTTTTTTCTCCAGACAGAGTCTCGTTCTACTGCTCAGGCTGGAGTGCAGCGTGTGATCTTGGCTCACTGCAACTTCCGCCTCCCTCATTCAAACGATTCTCCTGCCTCAGCCTCCCGAGTAGCTGGGACTACAGGCATGCACAACTAAGCCTGGTTAATATTTGTATTTTTAGTAGAGATGGGGTTTCACTATGTTGGCCAGGCTGGCCTCGAACTCCTGACCTGAAGTGATCTGCCACCCCGACCTCCCGAAGTGCTGGGATTACAGGCATGAGCCACTGCACCTGTCCAGATTTGTCATTTTTGTATCACAAGAGTGCCCCTTGTACCTCTTAATCATAGATTCAGAGGTGGCTTGGTCTCTGCTGGAGAGAAGCCAGAGAACCTATACTTTTAAAAGTAGCTCAGACAGACCAGGCACAGTGGCTTATGCCTGCAATACCAGCTCTTTGGGAGGCCGAGATGGGAGGATCGCTTGAGCTCAGAAGTTCAAGACCGGCCTGGGCAGCATGGAAAAACCTATCTCTACAAAATATTTTTAAAACCTAGCTGGGGCATGGTGGTACACACCTGTAGTCCTAGCTACTTGGGAGGCTGAGCAGGGAGGATCACTTGAGCCCTGGAGGTTGAGACTGCAATAAGCCAAAATCCTGCCACTGCACTCCAGCTTGGGCAACAGAGTGAGACCCTGTCTCAAAAAAAAAAAAAAAAGGGAGTTAGATAATTCTGAGATCAGGCAAGTCTGGAAGCTTCCTGGCCCCTTGTGGCATCCCTGGTTGCCTGGAAGCTGGTTAACTTGCGGGCCCCGGCCCTAAGACTCTGACTGGGAGGTCTAGGGTTGGCCCTGGAAGCTGCCTATGCAAACAGCGTTCCACATTCCAAGGCATGGGGGTCCCAGTCACCCTCTGGGGTGCAGCAAACTAAGGGGCAGGAGAGGGGACACAAGGGGACCCCAGGACTATGGCATTAGAGGGAACTGCCCTAGGCACTGGTGACCTCAGCCAATCCCGTGCTCTCCTGGTCTCTGGTCCCACTCAGAAGACATGCCTTGTCCAGGGGCAAGAGCAGTGTGAGGACCAGGGCAGGGACCCTGCAGCCCCACCAGCCATGCGTCCTGGACAGCCCGTGTCACCTCTGACACTTGGTTGCACAACGATGCGAAGTTACTGCCACTGAACTGAAACATTTAAAAATGGCTGAAGTGGCAAATTTTATGTTATGTGTATTTTACCACAATTTTTTTTTTTTTTTGAGACAGTCTCACTCTGCCACCCAGGCTGGAGTGCAGTGGTGCAATTTCAGCTCACCGCAACCTCTGCCTCCTGGGTTCTAGCTTTTCTCCTGCCTCAGCCTTCCAAGCAGCCGGGACTACAGGCATGCACTATCATGCCTGGCTAATTCTGGTATTTTTAGTAGAGACAGGGTTGCACCATGTCAGCCAGGCTGGCCTCAAACTCCTGACCTCAGGTGCCACCCACCTCAGCCTCCCAAAGTGCTAGGATTACAGGCATGAGCCACTGCGCCTGGCCTATTTTATCACAGTATTTTTGAGACAGGGTCTCGCTCTGTCACCCAGGCTGGAGTGCAGTGGCACCATCTCGGCGCACTGCAACCTCTGTTTCATGGGCTAAAGCAATTATCCCACCTCAGACCCCCAAGTAGCTGGACTACAGGCCTGTGCCACGACACCAGGCTAATTTTTGTATTTTTAGTAGAAATGGGGTTTCGAAATGTTGCCCAGGCAGGTCTTGAACTCCCGAGCTCAAGTGATCCACCCTCCTTGGCCTCCCAAAGTACTGGGATTACAGGTGTGAGCCACCACGCCCAGCCCCACAATTTTTTTAAGAGAAAAAAGATGACAAGGAGCCTGTGCACTTTAGGCCTTTTGGGTGATGTAGACACCAAGTGGAATAGCTCACTGGTGCATGTATGGTTCCCAGGACTGTTCATTCTGGCCATATCATGGCTTCTGCCTCAGTTTCCCCATTCATAAAATGGGGATGATACATGCAGAGGCAGCTCCACTGTGGCCTGGTGAGCGGCGGCGGGGCAGAGGCTCCATCCTAGCAGCCTCCCTGCTCTCTGCCTGGCCTCCTTCTCTCCAGAGCCACTGCCACACCTTCGTCTCTTGCAGGTGGCTCTCTCGAGATTGTCTAATGGGCCCTATGGTCCTTCTGGTTTTTAGGGTTATGTCACTTTTCATTTCATGATGGAGAAAGGGGGCCGTACAAATAACCCACAAGGAAAGGAGAAGCCAGTGGGATTTTGTTAGATTTTCCAGCCGCCTGTTCCAAACAGTCTCTAGAGACAGCAGCTCAAAGCCCAGGGGAGGCTAGGGTGGGGCAGGAGGAGCAGAAGCATGTTTTCTTCCTTTTTTCACTTTAGCAGCTTTATTGAGAGCGTTCACACACCATACAATTCACCCATTAAAAGTGTACACTCAGCCGGGTGCAGTGGCTCATGCCTGTAATCCCAGCACTTTGGGAGGCCGAGGTGGGCAAATCACCTAAGGTCGGGAATTCGAGACCAGCCTGACCAACATGGAGAAACTCCGTCTCTACTAAAAATACAAAATGAGCCAGATGTGGTGGCGCATGCCTGTAATCCCAGCTACTCAGGAGGCTGAGGCAGGAGAATCACTTGAACCCAGGAGGTGGAGGTTGCGATCAGCAAAGATCGTGACATTGCACTCCAGCCTGGGCAGCAAGAGCGAAACTCCATCTCAAAAAACAAAACAAAACTGTACACTCAATGGCTTCTGGTACATTCGCGGAATTGTGCAACCATCACTGTAGTCAATTGCAGAACATTTTCATCATCTCACAAGTGCCCATGAGGCCAGGCATGGTGGCTCACACCTATAATCCCAGCACTTTTGGAGGCTGACTTGGGAGAATCACCTGAGTTCAGGAGTTCGAGACCAACCTGACCAACATGGTGAAGCCCCATTTCTGCTAAAAAAAAATATATACAAAATTAGCCAGGTGTGGTGGTGCGTACCTGTAGTCCCAGCTACTTGGGAGGCTGAGGCAGGAGAATCACTTGATCCAGGGAGGTGGAGGTTGCAGTGAGCCGAGATTGCGATACTGCACTCCAGCCTGGGTGACAGAGCCAGATTCGGTCTCAAAAAAAAAAAAAAAAGAATCCACGAGCAGTCACTCTCCATTCCGCTATCCCTCCCCCAGCCACTGACAACCACTCATCTACCTTCTGTCTGTGGAAATTTACCTTTTCTGGATATTTTTAATGCTGCTTTTGTTTTTTGAGACAGGGTCTCACTGTTGCGTAGGCTGGAGTAACAGCATCATCACAGCTCACTGCAGCCTCCACCGCTGGGGCTCAAGGGATCCTCCTGCCTCAGCCTCCCAAGTAGCCAGGACTACAGGTGCAAACCACCATGCCTGGCTAATTTTAAAATTATTTGTAGAGATGGGGGTCTTGCTATGTTGCCCAGGCTGGTCTCAAATTCCTGGGCTCAAGTGACCCTCCCAAAGTGCGGGGATAACTGGCGTGAGCCACTGTGCCCCACCTTTTTCTGGCTATTTAACTTCAATGGGATCACAAAGTATGTGGATCAAAAGTATACATCTTTTGTGTCTGGCTTTTTTTTTTTTTGAGATGGAGTCTCGCTCTGTCACCCTGGCTGGAGTGCAGTAGCACGATCTTGTCTCACCTGCAACCTCTGCCTCCTGGGTTCAAGCGATTCTCCTGCCTCAGCCTCCTCAGTCAGTAGCTGGGATGACAGTTGTGCACCATCACACCCAGCTAATTTTTGTATTTTTAGTAGAGACAGGGTTTCACCAGCCTGGTCTCCACTCCTGACCTCATGATCTGCCCGCCTTGGCCTCCCAAAGTGCTGGGATAACAGGCGTGAGCCACCGCGCCTGGCTGTATCTGGCTTCTTTCATGGAGCAGAATGTTTCCAAGGCTCATCCGCGTTGCAGTGTGTATGAGGACTGCATTTCTCTTGACAGCTGAGCAGCGTTCTGTGGTGTGGACACCACATATTGTGTCCCGTGTCCATCCACTCGTCAGATGACGGACAAGCCTGTGTTCTCTGAGCTGGGCTGACTTGGGCTCTGAAATGTGAAGTAATTACTCTCTAGGAGGCCTGCGAAGAAGTTGCTTCATCCTTTTGAAGTCTGCCCAGCAGCCCTAATTGCTAGACGGGTCTCCGCAGCTGCTGGTCTCATCAGGAGAGCAACGGAGAGTTCGCTTATTCCGAGAAGCACGTTTTATGTGTTTACAGGCATTCTGTTATTGTGTTTATTATTTACGGTCAGTTTTAGCGACATAAATTTGCCACTGTATTGTTGGGACTAAATTGTATTTCCGTGGTTTTAACACACAAACAAAAATCATAATCATATTAGGAGCTGAATATTGTCATAATTCTGTAGGATATAAATTTTGCTGCAATAACATCTATAAAATACCAAGAATCCACTGCAGCAGGATTATTAGGAATAAACATTACTGCTGCTTCCAAAACACAAACTATCACTCCATTGGCAGCTGCAAAGAGAACTCACACTGGTGAGTATCAATGTGCTGTGTGAGCAACTCTGAAACACCCGCAATACTCAGCAACTGCAGTGGCATGACTGTGAATCCATTTTATGTCTCCAATGAAGACACAGATGAAACGAATGATTCCCTTTGTAGTTACATTTTCCATCTTCTTGCCAGCAAGATGTGAATTTGGAGGGCCAGGCATGGTGGCTCATGCCTATAATCCCAGCACTTTGGGAGGCCAAGGCACATGGATCACCTGAGTCAGGAGTTCAAGACCAGCCCGGCCAACATGGTGAAATCCCATCTCTACTGAAAATATAAACATTAGCCAGGTGTGATGGCACATGGGAGCTACTCAGGAGGCTGAGGCAGGGGAATCACTTGAAGCCAAGAGACAGAGTTTGCAGTGAGCCAGGATAGCGCCAATACTCTCCAGCCTGGGAAACAATAACGAAACTCTGTCTCAAAAAAAAAAAAAAAAGTTAATTTGGAAGAGAGTGGGACGAGGCTTGCCAGATAAAATGTAGGATGCGCAGTGAAATTTGAATTTCAGAGAAACAACAAATACATTTATTTATTTATTTTAGAGATGGGGTCTCGCTATGTTGCCCAAGCTGGAGTGCAGTGGCTATTTACAGGCACGATCCCACTGTTGGATCAGCACAGGAGTTTTGACCTGCTCTGTTTCCAACCTGGGCCAGTTCACCTCTCCTTAGGCAACCTGGTGGTCCCCCGCTTCCGGAAGGTCACCATATTGATGCCGAACTTAGTGTGGACACCCGATTGGCATAGCGCACTACAGCCCAGAACTCCTGGACTCAAGAGATCCTCCAGCCTCAGCCTCCCGAGTAGCTGGGACTACAGGCACATGCCACCGTGCCTGGCACATTTTAAAAAATTTTTGAGGCACGGTCTCACCCTGTCACCCAGGCCCCAGTGCAACCTTGGCTCACTGCAACTTTCACCTCCTGGGTTCAAGTGATTCTCCTGCCTCAGCCCTCCAGTAGCTGGGATTACAGGTGCACACCACCACACCTGGCTAAGTTTTGTATTAGTAGAGATGGGTTTTTGCCATGTTGGCCAGGCTATTCTCGAACTCCTGACCTCAAGTGATCCATCCACCTCAGCCTCCCAGAGTGCTGGGATTACAGGCATGAGCCCCTACAACTGGCCAAATACATTTTTTAGAATAAGTCTCTCTCTCATATTGCATGAGATATGCTTACCCTAAAAAATATTTGTTGTTTCTCTGAAATTCAGATTTAACTAGGTGTCTTGGTTTTTTGTTTGCTTGTTTTACTAAGTTTGGCAACCTTAGGCTGGCCTGAAAAACAAGGATAAACCTCCAAGCCCATCAGGGAACACTTTTTGTTTTTGAGACCCAGTCTCACTCTATCACCCAGACTCGAGTGCAGTGGCACGATCTCAGCTCACTGCAATCTCTAACTCCTGGGTTCAAGCGATTCTCCTGCCTCAGCCTCCCAAGTAGCTGGGACTACAGGCACCTGCCACCATGCCCAGCTGATTTTTGTATTTTTAGTAGAGACGGGGTTTTACCATGTTGGCCAGGATGGTCTCGATCTCTTGACCTTGTGATACGCCCGCCTCAGCCTCCCAAAGTGCTGGGATTACAGGCATGAGACACCGCGCCTGGCACACTTTTTTTTTTTGAGCCAGGGTCTCCTCACTCTGTCACCCAGGCTAGAGTGCAGTGGTGCAATCATGGTTCTCTGCCACCTCAACCTCCTGGGCTCAAGTCGTCCTCCCACCTCAGCCTCCCAAGCAGCTGGGACTATAGGTGTACACCAGCACGCCCAGCCATAAGCGAACTCTTACAGTGAAGAACTTCTGGGATTCTGGGGGACATCCGGAGGCTTAGAGCTGGCCAGGCAGGGTGCTCTTGGTCTCAGGTGGCTGAACTTGTCCCTAAGGCTTTAGGTGAGGTTCGTGGGGAGCTTGAGAGCTGCTGCCACAGCCTTGGCACCGAGTACTGAAACACAAAGGCAAACTGAGTGACGCTGACAGAGATTCACACCCACTGCGTGTTAGCCTCACGCTATGCTGCTAAGTTGGGACAGGGTGCTCCTGTTTCACAACAGGAGAGTAAAGGAGCTGGTCCTGGGTCATCCAGCCAAACAGAGATGTATGAGAGCTGCAGAGCCCCCAGTCCCTTCCCCTGGGCTCCAGGGTGAGGCCATGAAGAGGTCTGCAGAGGACAACCGCACTCAGGGCTGCAGAGTGTGCTAACTTGGGAGGCTACGCCTTCTGTCCTTAAAAGCTTTGCAGAGTCCGGGTGAGGTGGCTCACACCTGTAACCCCAGCACTTTGGGAGGCCAAGGTGGACAGAACACCTGAGGTCAAGAGTTCAAGACCAGCCTGACCAACGTGGAGAAACTCTCTACTAAAAATACAAAATGAGCCAGGTGTGGTGGCGCATGCCTGTAATCCCAGCTACTCCCAAGGCTGAGGGCAGGAGAATTGTTTGAACTTGGGAGGTGGAGGTCATAATAAGCTGAGATAGCGCCATTGCACTCCAGCCTAGGCAACAAGAGCGAAGCTCCATCTCAAAAAAAAAAAAAAAAAAAAAAGCTTTGCAGAAGGTCTGGCTTCCCAACCCGTGCCCCAGGTACCAGAGAGTGAAGATCAGCCTCAAGTCTTAGGAGCGGGGCTTGTTTTGGAGTAAAAACTGCACGATCCACTTTTAATTGCCCACTTACTTACTAGACCTAGTAGCAAATGGCTTGCAGCTGCTGCCAAGAAAAATCCACCTTCAAAGAGAAACAGCTTTGCCCCTTCCTCCCCCACCAGAAACCAGTAAAACAGGAAGCAGTGAGACGAGAGGCGAACTCCAGGGAACCCCTGGAGCAGGCTCAGCCCCCAGCCGGGCCTCCATGGGCAAGCACCTCTATACCCATGATTGTCACATACACAATCCCTAGGCCCCATCACAGCCCCACCCTGGGGTTTCGCTGAGTTTGGGTGGTGGGTTTTGGGGTGTTGCTCTGAAGGAGAACACAGCACCCCCCAAGTCTGCCAAGCACCCGAAGATACCCTCTTCTGGCCACACTCCCAGCCTCCCCACCACAGGTACCCAGGCACCAAAACACATAGCTTTTCCGTAATGCAAGTTAGATGGAGATATAACAGCATTCCCAAAATATACTGTTGGGGCTCAGAAAATATGGCGCCTCTCAGCCCCCGTCTCTCCCAAAGCACAGGATGAGGCTATTCTCCGACTTCCCTTAACTACCTAAAACTAGACCTGCTGGGAGGAACATAATTGCCTTTCCTGAAATGCTATTAACCGGAGATTAAAAGTCACATCACAAAGGAAGAGGCCGAAATGAAACACCACACCTAGAGCCCAGACGAACGTCCTCCCAAACCACTGTGTGTTCTTCCACTCCACTGAATTCCCAAAGAGAAGTATTCACTAACCATCGTCTGGGCAAGGGCCATTCATTTCACTTTCCCCCCAGAATCACTGACTGTGCCTCAAATTGCCACGTTTCCCCACCAGCTCTTCCGCCACGGAGAAGGGCGTGGAGGTTGTGGACCCCTCTGGATTGCTGGGTAATCACTGTCCGGGACTCCCGTGCTATGCGGTTGCAGTCCATCTTGTAAGCCTTTTCTCCTAGGAATCTGCCTTCTGTCTGCTGGTTTTCATCGAAGCTTCAGAGGCAAAGGGAAGCTTTCTCTTCCTAACCCAGAATCCAGCCACTTCTCAGCCCTTCCACTGCCTCTCCTGGCCACAGCCCCTGGCATCTCCTGTCCAGGGAGGGGACTTGGTTCCGCTCCGTGCTCCGCCTGCTCCCACCGCAGTCTCCCCAGGGCAGCTGGGTGATGCTGCAAGGCCCCCTCCCACTACCTGGCCCCTGCACAGCCCATACTCTTCCCGAGGCCCAGAGCTCCCTGGGTTTCTGGAACACACAGCTGTGCATCCTTCGGGTTTCCCTCCAGCGGCTCCGTGTCCCCCCAACGCCTCTGCTTCCTCGCTCTCCCTGACTTGTCATGGTTAGGGACAGAGCTGTGCTGCCTCAGAAAACCCCTTCACACAGGCTGACCCTACCCTCCTCTGACTGCTCTGCAGCTGCGTTCCTGAACCCCTACCTAGATGCCACATCAAGGCTGCCAGACAGCTACAATTAAGCAAAGGCCAATTATAGCTATGGGGCAGCTGGAGGGAGGACAGGGAAAACATAGATTGGTTATCCATACTTGTGAATTCCTGTTTGACACAGAGCTGTGAAACATCCTGATTTCTGTCTTTATTTTTTAAAAAGACTGCCGCCACAAACGTCACAGGATAATATATTGCAGGTCTGTTGCAAGTTAACAAACTATCTCTGTGTCTGTTACCTGAAACTCCCTTATGCCCCTCTCATCCCATAAAAACCCGTGTCTTGTAAGCTCGGGGCTGCCTGCAGCCCAGCAGGTTAATAAAACTTGCTTGCCTGACTTTGGGTCTATTCTCCTTTCTCTGGCTACCCTTACAGTCACCTGTATTTTTTTTCACTCCCTGCTGGAGGTGGAGGCGTCCAAGGCAGGCATTTCATCTGCTAGGATATCCCCAGACCCTGGAACATGCCTGGCTCATAATACACACTGAACAAGTATTTGCCAAATAAGTGAACAAGTGAGAGACTGAAAGAGCAAGCTTGCTTCTACAGCCGTTTCTCAGACGGCGCACGTGTCTGTCCTCATGGGTCTGTGGTGGAGAGGAGTGCCAGGGACTTGCTTCATTCATTCGCCTGGTGGTGGTTCATCCCTCCCGTTTGACTATGGCTTACCTGACTTGTACCTTCTTCCTCACAGCCCCGAGGCCTGGCCTGGAGTCCAGCCTGCCGTAGGCGCCCCTGCATTGCTGCTGATGACCAGAGGGCTTGAGTGGTCTCACCTGGAGAGAGTGACTGGTTGGGGTGGGGCCTCATTTGCATGTGCTTTGCATAATGCTTTGCATCACCTCTTACAAGCCACACTGAACAGGGAAGGTGGGGTACAGAGAGGACTGGCCCTGGGGCCCCTGAGAGCTGACCCCTGCAGCAGATGTCCTGGGGGTTGGGGCTCCTTGGGGACCAGCTCCACCTGGTGCCAGTCTCCCCAGGCCAGGTTGAGGGTACATGTCTGAGCACAGTGGAGGTGGGGGTAGAGGCTTTGCTCCCCTGGGAAAGGGAGGCCCGCCCTGCAAGCCCCAGGAGCCTGCCCAAAGACCCTCCGCAGTTCAGGCTCTGGCTCCCTGCACTGAAGAGGCTGGGGTGGGGCAAGTGTCACCCACGCCTCAGAGCGAGCCCTAGATCTGGGGAGAGAGAAGATGGGGAGGAGGGGAAGGGGGACCAGTTCAGAGGACAGTCCCGCACACTCTGCGATGTCCCAGGTTTCAGACATGGGCTGAGAAATGAGAACGCTGCTCCCTGAGTATGTCACAGAACTCGGGGTCAGTTTCCAGTCCGGTGACCCTGCTGGGCCACCTGGTGCTGCAGGTCAGCCGGGGTCTTTAGGCCTGGTGAGGAAAGTGACTGCACCGGTGGCCAGGCTGGGTGGGAGGGGTGGGGGCGGGCAGAGCGAGGCGGGCGACCGGGCACCCCCGACTCCTCAGGTGGCCGCACCAACCCTGGCTGGAGCCGCCACTGGCCTCTGTTTCTCTTCCCAGCAACTGTGACCTCAAGCAGCTGTGGCACCTGTAAGGTGTGAGTGTGCCCGGCTCTCCTTTCCCTTCCAGGGGAGGAGTCAGCCCCGGAGTCGATTAGGGGGGATGGGGGATAGGGGGTCATGGGGGAGAGGAGGGGGGGAGGGGAGGGGACTAAAGAGCTGACCTGAGAACAGGAGACAATGGAGGGGACTGGCTGTCTTCAGGCACAGCTGGCACCTGGGGGAAGCCGCCTCCTCCCACCCCCCCCAACCCCCCCACCTCCCCACCCCCCGCTTGTTACTGGAAACGAGGAGAGCCTCCCAGGTCCCAGCAGAGCTGCTGCTGGTAAGTCCCTTCCCCAGCGGCCCCTCCACCCCTCCACAGGCCCAGCTGTGCCAGCCCCAGCCTGGGCCCCGCCCCCAGCTCCTGCTCTAGGTGGCCTCCTGTGGCCTGAGGCCTCGGGCTGGGCAAGGATAGTCACCCAGAGGCTCTGCGCCTGTCTCCAGGCCTCCCAGCTGCCTGTAGTGGGAAGAGGGGTGCCAGTGAAAGGAGTCTTCCACAATCAACCCCGGTGTATAGGAATCGGGGCCCCAGGACCCGGGCTCATGGGCCTCCAGGGGAGCAGGTGGGAGGCCTGCCCAGCTCGCCTCCATCTGAGCCCGGATCCAAGGTCACATACACCTGGCTGGAAGTGACTTACCTGTGACCCTCAGTGTCCTTACCTGTAAGAGGCAACAGTAATCCTTCTCCTGCCAGTGGCTGAGAAAGGTGGAAGAAGCAGTGTAAGAGCAGCTGGTCCCAGCCCTGTGAGCACCGGCCTGGACCCCTCCGGCAGGCTCCCCTGAGACCGTCTCTGCCCATGATCCAAGGAGACCGTTTCAGAAAGATCAAATGGCATGCTGGCTCCGGTCACCGAGCAGCTTTTAGCTTAGCCACAGCCAGCCGATTGGTGAGCAGGGGCAGGCGCCGTGGGCCTGGGGAGTGGGGGCGACCCCCTCTCAGAAGGAGGAAGCCACATTTTTAGGTGCCACGGCAGCCCTTTTGGGCAACAAGCTTCCCCCCAGGCTTTTTTTTTTTTTTTTTTGAAACAGAGTCTCACTCTGTCACGCAGGCTGGAGTGCAGTGGCATGATCTAGGCTCACTGCAACCTCCAACTCCCGGATTCAATCGATTCTGCTGCCTCAGCCTCCTGAGTAGATGGGATTATGCCCACCAACACGCCCGACTAATTTTTGTATTTTTAGGAGAGACAGATGGGGTTTTGCCATGTTGGCCAGGCTGGTCTCGAACTCCTAACCTCAGATGATCTGCCCGACTCAGCCTCCCAAAGTGCTGAGATTACAGGTGTGAGCCACCATGCCCAGCCCTCATTGAAGAAAAAAAAAAAAATTTTTTTTTTTTTTTCCCCTCAGGTATGTCTTAGTAGTGTGAAAACAGAAAAAAAAACCTTTTAAGTTTAGGGGCACAAGTGCGGATTTGTTATATAGGTAAACCTGTGACATTTACCTGGGGTTTGTTGTACAGATTTCACCACCCAGGTACTAGTCCAGTACCCGTTAGTTATTTTTCCTGATCCTCTCCCTCTTCGCACCCTCCACCCTCTGATAGACCCCGGTATCAGCTGGTCCCCTCTAAGCAGATTCTTTAGAAATATCAACTGAGACTGAGCGCAGTAGCTCACGCCTGTAATGCCGGCACTTTGGGAGGCCGAGGCAGGTGGATCGCCTGAAGTTAGGGGTTCAAGCTCAGCCTGGCCAACATGGTGAAACCCCATCTCTACTAAAAATACAAAAATTAGCTGGGCATGGTGGCGCCTGTAATCCCAACTACTCAGGAGGCTGAGGCAGGAGAATCGCTTGAACCTGGGAGGAGGAAGTGACAGTGAGCCGAGATCTCACCATTGCACTCCAGCCTGGGTGACAGAACAAGACTCTGTCTCAAGAAAGAAATATCAACTTTTTTTTTGATAAAAAAAGTTTATTTTTTAATAATATTTATCTACTAAAATATTTATCTACTAAAAATACAAAAATTAGTCAGGCGTGTTGGTGGGCATAATCCCATCTACTCAGGAGGCTGAGGCAGCAGAATCGATTGAATCCGGGAGTCGGAGGTTGCAGTGAGCCTAGATCATGCCACTGCACTCCAGCCTGCGTGACAGAGTGAGACTGTTTCAAAAAAAAAAAAAAAAAAAAAAGCCTGGGGGGAAGCTTGTTGCCCAAAAGGGCTGCTGTGGCACCTAAAAATGTGGCTTCCTCCTTCTGAGAGGGGGTCGCCCCCACTCCCCAGGCCCACGGCGCCCGCCCCTGCTCACCAGTCGGCTGGCTGTGGCTAAGCTAAAGGCTGCTCCGTGACCGGAGCCAGCATGCCATTTGACTTTTCTGAAATGGTCTCCTTGGGAGACCGTCTGAAGGGAAAAAAACAAAAAGGAGGAGGGAGGAAGAGAGACAGGGAAGAAAGGAAGGAAGGGAGGCAGGCAGGAAGGAAGGGAGGCAGGCAGGAAGGAAGCAAGGGAGGAGGGGTGGAGGAAGGAAGGAAGGGTTGGGAGTGAGAGCAGGAAGGAGAAAGAACGGAGGGGGGACGAGGAGGCACAGAAACTCCCTGTGGGGCTGCGGCCCCTCCCTTGGCTCCCTCTCTCTCTTGGTGGTGCTCCAGGTGAGCATAGCCCCTCAAGGCTTCACCCTCCTCCTGGGTTGCCCTCTCCCTGACACCCGCTTAACTGCTTAACTCAGACATCACCTCCTCCAGGAAGTCTCCCTTCCCAGCCCACTCCTTTCCTACTTGGAGTTCCTCCATATAACTGTGGTTGGTAGAATAAAGGCCCCTGAAACTCACCTTCCATGGCCAAAGGGACCACACAGTGGTGACGAAGGCTGAGGAGCTTGATGGGAGATGGTCCCGGACCATCCCTCAGGCGCAGTGTGATCACAGGATGCTTAAGAGGATGGAAGAAGGCAGGGGAGCCAGTGGCAGAGGGGAGGCAGGGGAAGCAGGGCTCGGGGGGCGGCTGGAAGAGGCCTGGAAGCCACAGGGAGAGGCCATCGGCCAAGGAGCTGACCACCTCGAGACCAGAAGCAGCAAGCAAGAGGCCCCCCAGAGCTGCCAGAGGAATCAGCCCGGCCGACACCTTGACATCAGGGCAGTGAGAGAGACCCTGTAGGACTTCTGACCTCCAGAACCCTTCCATGATAAATGTGTCCTCGCCAGGCCATTAGGTTGTGGTCATTTGTTCCAGTGGCTCTGGACACGACTCCTGTAGTTCTCCCCGGGACACTGTGTCCCATCCATTTGTCTATTGCCAGACACTGCCTCCTCCCTAGAACCCAAGCTCTGGAGGACCTGGCCTCTGGTTTGCCCACTGTGTCCCTGACCCCCAGAACGGGCCCAGCACTAAAGGGCACTTCGTGAATATTTGTGGAAATAAGGGGTGGCACCCGTGGCACCTGTTGTCCTGTTAGCAGCCGGTGGGTCCAGCCAGGGACCTATTCCTTCTACCCAAGGAAGCCTCCAGCTCAACTCCAGGCCACCCACTGCAGGGCCCCTGGGGACATGATTTTCCCAGAGGAAGGAGATGTGTTCTGTCTCAGTCCAGGAGCCTGCAAAATATAAAGGTCATAGGGCCGAGGAAATGGGTGGCCGGTGTGGGGCCAGGCACCCAGACACCACGGGACTAGCAAGACAGAAGAGCCAGGTCCCTCCACGCTCTGAGGTAGGAACTGGGGTGAAATGGATGGCGCCCCAAAGCAGTCCAGTGCCTGAGCGCCTGCCGGCTTGCAAGGGCTGGGAGTTGTCACTCTGCCAGCTGCTGACATGGTCTTGGCAGCCTTCTGAGCCAGAGACCCACCTCCCTGATTGACAGGAGCCACCTGGAGCTCTATGATTGTCAGAGGTCTTCTTCCTCCCAACCAAGTGCTGTCTACACCCGAGGAATGCTGTGTAGACACTGGGCAGGAGCTCTCCACCAATGACAAAGATGTCAAAGAGATATGAAAACTCCCAATCCCCTGCTTACAGGTAAGGCAGGGGTCCTGGCACCACTCACACCCTGATGCAGCACCCAGGAATAATCCTGAGCATCCACAGATTGCAACCTGTCTTTTGTTTTGTTTTGAGATGGGGTCTCACTATGTTGCCCAGGCTGGAGTGCAGTGGCACAATCTTGGCTCACTGCAACCTCTGCCTTCTGGGTTCAAGTGATTCTCCTGCCTCAGCCTCCTGAGTAGCTGGGACTACAGGCATGCACCACCACACCTAGCTAATTTTTTGTATTTTTGGTAGAGATGGGATTTTACCCTGTTGCTCAGGCTGGTCTTGAGTAGCTCAAGCGATTCCTCCACCTCAGCCTCCCAAACTGCTGCAATTACAGATGTGAGCCACCATACCCGGCTGCCCAACCTGTCTTCTTAGAGGCCCTTCATATGCCAAGTCACTAGGGCAGTCAGACCATGGGGCCGACTCCAGGTACAGACAGCAGCGGTGAGTTTCAGTTTGGGGCACCCTGCCGGTCGGCGACCATCCAGGTGCCCTGGGGTCTGAGTTTCCTGGGGATACCAGAACAAACTATCAAATGGAGGCAGGGGTGACTTAGAGCAACAGAAATTTCCTCTCTCTCAGTTCTGGAGGCCAGAAGTCCAAGATCAAGGTGCCGGCAGGGCCCTGCCCTGATACCTGCTTACCTCAGATGACCATCAAAGGCTCTCAGCGGGGGATCTATCCTAGTGTCTTCCCGCTTCTGGGGGCTCCAGGTGTTCCTTCGCTTGTGACTGCATCACTGCCATTTTCATGGGGTCTTCTCACCTATGTCCCTGGCTTCTCCTCTTCTGTCTCTTCTAAGCACGCTTGCCATTGGGTTTACGGCCCTGATAATCCACAATGATCTCACCTGGAGAGCCTTAAGTTAATTCCATCTGCAAAGAGGCTTTTTCCAAATAAGGTCTCGTCAACAGGTCCCAGGGTTTAGGACTTAAAGACATCATTTTGGGGACTACCATTCAACTTGGTGACCCTGGTGCTGGGGTGATGGCAGCCTGGGGGTCCCGCAGTGGCCCCTCAAGGCCCTTCCTCCAAGCATGTGACTGAAGGCTCTGCTCGCCGAGGGTCCATCCCATCACATTAGCAGGCTGGGCACAAGTCCTCCCAGCAGCTCTTCCCTTCCCACGGGGATTTCTGCGACTGTGGCACAGGAAGGACTGGAAGAGTGTGATGGATGCAGCTGGCGGAGGAACTCACGCTGTGTGCTGGGGACTGCTGGCCGCCCACCCAAATCCATTGTCTCCTCTGAAAGCAGGGGTGAGTGTGGGTGCTCCTCCTGCAGTAGGTGTGACCCTGGGATTAAATTCCCCTGGTGGGCTGGGTGCGGTGGCTCACACCTGTAATTCCAACACTTTGGGAAGCCAAGGCGGGCAGATCACTTGAGGTCAGGAGTTCAGACCAGCCTGGCCAACACAGCAAAACCCAACTCTACTAAAATTACAAAAATTAGTCAGGCATGGTGGCACACACCTGTAATCCCAGCTACTCGGGAGGCTGAGGTAGAATTGCTTGAACCAGGGAGGCAGAGGTTACAGTGAGCTGAGATTGTACCACTACACTCCAGCCTGGGCGACAGAGTAAGACTCAAAACAAAAAAAAGATAAATACCCCTGATGGAATTCAAGGGGAAGGCTCTGCCCTGGGCTGTCAATCCTGGTAGGTGGCAGGTGCTCCATCCTCCCACCTTGGTGCTCATGTGGCAGCTGGCAGAGCGAGCTCAGAGGGCATTCGCCTGGGTCAAGGGCATTCGCCTGGGTCCCCTAAGGGAGCAGGGCTGCGCAGACCTGGTGCAACTGCCCTGGACTGTTACAGAAGGAGAAACAAACTTCTCCACAAGCCACAGCTGCCATCGTCCGCTATTGTGCTACAGCTGCTAAGCCTACCTTAACTAGCACCAGTTACAAGAAACAGAAACTCATCTTAAACCAGCTTAAGTCAAATGGAGATCGAAATGCAAATTAAAACCACAAGAAGACACCACTTGACACCTAGTAGGACGCCTACTATTTAAAAAAAAAAAAAAAAAAAAAAAAAAAAAAACACAAAATAACAAGTGTTGGTGAAGATGTGGAGGAATTGGAATCCTGTGCACTCCTTTTTTTTTTTTTTTTTTTTTTTTTTGAGTGGAGTCTCAGTGTGTGGCCCAGGCGGGAATGCAATGGCAGGATCTCGGCTCACTGCAACCTCCACCTCCCAGGTTCAAGCAATTCTCGTGCCTCAGCCTCCCGAGTAGCTGGGATTACAGGCATGCGCCACCATGGCCCGACTAAGTTTTGTATTTTTAGTAGAGACAGGTTTCACTATATTGGCCAGGCTGGTCTTGAACTCCTGACCTTGTGATCTGCCCACCTCAGCCAACCAAAGTGCTGGGATCACAGGTGTGAGCCACCACACCCGGCCCTGCACACTCAATTTTGGTGGGCATAGAAAATGGTACAGTTGCTGTGGAAAACAGTGTGGTGGGATCCTCAAAAGGTTAAACATTAGAGTTAGCATATAACCCAGCACTTCCACTCCTGGGTCTATCCCCAAAAGAATTAAAAGCAGGGACTCAAAGAGACATATGTTCACCCGCATTCATAGCAACATTATTCATTTGCAATAACCAAAAGATAGAAGCAACGCTAGTGTCGGTGGATGCATGGATAAACAAAATGTGATCCATCCATACAGTGGAATATTATTCAGACTGAAAAAAGGAAGGGAATTCTGACCCGTGCTATCACATGGATGAACCTTGAAGACGTCATGCTAAGTGAAATCAGCCAGTCACACAAAGACACATACCGTGTGATTCCACTCGTGTGAGATCACTAGTCAGGTTTATAGAGACAGAAAATAGAATGTCAGTTGCCAGGGGCTGGGGACTGGGGAAATGGGGAGCTCGTGTGAATTAATGGGGACAATGTCAATTTGGGAAGATTAGAACATTCAGGAGCTAGAAAGCGATTGCACAGCAATGGTGAGTAATTAATGCCACTGAATCGTACACTTGAAAATGGTTAGAGTGGTAAATTATGTTATGTGTGCATATATTTATACCTCTAACTGTATTGATACACATAAATTATTTATTTTACAGATGGGCAAAAAAGTTTAAAAAAATACACTTTATCAAGAAAAAAACAGGTTAGACAAATATGGGGAAATAATAATTGTGGAATCTGGGTGATGTTTTATGGGGATTCATTACACCTTTCTGCCAATTTTTAAAAAATATTTTTATGGGCCAATGTGCCTCATGCCTGTAATCCCAGCACTTTAGGAGGCTGAGGTGGGTGGATCACCTGAGGCCAGGGGTTCAAGACCAGCCTGGCCAACATGGAGAAACCCCATCTCTACTAAAAATACAAAAATTAGCTGGGTGTGGTGGTGAGAGCCTGTAGTCCCAGCTACTGGGGGTGGGGGGGTGGGCTGAAGCAAGAGAATTGCTTGAACCCAAGAGGTGGAGATTGCAGTGAGCTGAAATCGCACCACTGCACTTTGCACCACTGCACTTTAGCCAGCCTGGATGACAGATCAAGACTCTGCCTCAAAAAATTTTTTTTTAATAATAAAAACTAAAACCAATTAAGAGGAGGCTGGAATGGCCAGTCCTGCTTCTTCACTCCCTGTAGCAGGGTTATGCGTCTGTGTCCTTGACCTGGGGCACAGCCATGGGACTTGGTTTGATCCGTGGGATGCCGGGATACGGACTGAGGAGACTCGAGGCGTGCTTGCACCACGAACTTGCTCTCCTGTGCTGCTGAAGCCGCCCCAGAAGGAACACACCTCAGGGGGCCTGCTGGGCCGAGGTTGATAAGAGACACTGAAGCAAACCTGGACCCAATGCATAGCCCAGATGCCAGCCAGCTGATCCAAGCCTGGATCTGGGGAACCCCAACAGACCCACAGAGATGCGAGCAAAAAAATAAATGCTTATTGTTGAATGCCACCAGGATTGTGGGGCTGCTTATTATACAGCCTGATTATGGCAATCGCTAACTGATACAGGGAGTTTTTCATGAAACCCAAGAGAAGCTGCTAGTCAGTATTGTGACCTACAGCAGCACTCTGGTTAACCTAGGCAGAAAAGGAATTGAGTGGGTATAACGGTTAGCACAGAATGGCCTGCATAGGGTGTCAAGGCTGGACACTCACCGTGTGCTGTGACACAGTGCTGTCTGGCTCTGCCACAAACCTTGGGAACAATCCTAAATTACTCTTCTTTTTTTCTGAGACATAATTTGGCTGTTGTTGACCAGGCTGGAGGGCAATGGTGTGATCTCAGCTCACTGCAACCTCTGCCTCCTGGGTTCAAGTGATTCTCCTGCCTCAGCCTCCTGAGTAGCTGGGATTACAGGCATGTGTCACGACTCCCAGCTATTTTTGTGTGTGTGGGTGTGTATTTTTAAGTAGAGACGAGTTTTCCCCATGTTGGTCAGGCTGGTATCGAACTCCTGGCCTTATGTGATCCACCTACCTTGGCCTCCCAAAATGCTGGGATTACAGGCATGAGCCACTGTGCCTGGTCCTAAATTACTTTTCAACATGGCATCTTATCTTGGTATCTCATCTTTGGACAAGAGCCAGCTCCCGCTGTCTGAAGGGCACTAGTGCAGCTGCCTGCTGCTGTCAGGCCACAGGCCTCGCTTCAGCCACCTGGAGGGAGACCAGCTTCTCTTCCTCACTCTAGGTCTGATTTCTAGAGCCAAGCAAACACTGTTAGGAGAAATGACCCTCAGCTTCCACTGTCTCCAGGCAGAGGATGGGAAGGAGCACTGCCCAGAGCCCAGGAAGAGGACTCAGATGAGGCCACAGGTGTCTGCAGCAGTGTGGTGTCTGGCAGGTGCAGGCTGAGTCTTGCCTCTGACATAGGGAGTTGTTGATGTCTCAACTCAGTCAGCTGAGAACAGAAAGCCAGTGAGGCAAACAATCCCAGCTCACAGGGCGGCTGGAGAGTTGTCCTAGCTGACTCTAGGACAGCTGGAGCGCTGGGAAAGGCATGTGGAATGGGGCGGGGGGGGGGGGGGGGGGGGGGGGGGGGGGGGGGGGGGGGGGGGGGGGGGGGGGGGGGGGGGGG
>CAUYQU010104550.1:0-17987 GCA_963574635.1 Cheracebus regulus
CAATATTAAGCCTAAACTTAAAGGGATTAAATGCCCCAATCAAAATATACAGTTAGACAAACTGAATAAAAAGTTAAAACCCATTGGTACGCTGTATTTAGACCTTTCTTATAGGCAAGGACACACAAAGACTTAACATAAAGGGATGGAGGTAGATCTAACAACCTAATGGAGAGCAAAAAAAAAAAAAAAAAAAAAATGGATTTGAAACTCAGACCTGAAACAAGCAAATTTAATATTTACAGAACCTACCACCCCATATCCACGAAACATATATTTTTTCAATATTATAGCATACCTATTCTAAAAGTGATCACGTAATAGGAAATAAATCACTTTTTAGTAATTGCATAAGCATTTCACAGATTTAAATGAAATCCTGAGCAATAGAGCAAGATTCTTGTTCTCTCTCCCTCTTTCTCTTTTTTCTTTTATTCTACTTCTTTCTTTCTCTTAAAAAAAAGAGGCATTATAATAGTAGTAATAATTATCAAAAATTTAACCTGTAATAGGGACTGTGCAAAGTGTTTTATATGCATTATTTTATTTGATTTTCATCACAACCAAAAGAGTAGGTACTATTATTATTCCCATTTTATAAATACAGAAATTGATGCTAAGAAAAATGAAATAACATGCCCAGGCTTACCAACCACCATGCAGAAGTGCCATCATTAGAACTTATTGCCTCTGACTTTAGGTCCCAGGCTCTTACTAGTCATTACTAATTTATTTCACAAATCCCCTGTTGTTGGTATGCCAGATTTTTTCAGTTTTTTCTGTAATATGTAAGTAGCAGGAAGTGTTTCTTTTTCCTCATACATCTTTGCTTAAGTATTCAGCTATCTCTATAGGATAATTCATTAAAATGCAAGGATTTTTAAAAATATATACATATTCAGTTTTAATTATATTCTTAAAAGTTATTTTAGGTAGGTGCAAATAAATGGAAATTTTCTCTGTTAGTCTAAAACCAGATTTCTATGTTTCTGTGATTTACCAATGAATGTTTAATCATCAAACAGTGAATACACTAATTAATTCATGAGTAATTGTTAAACGCCTACCTCTCTACCATGGGCAGTTTTAGGTCCTAGGAATAGTGAGGAGAACAAAGTAGACAAAAATCTTTGCTCTAATGAAGCTTACATTTTATGTGAGGAGTCAGACAGTAAACATATATAAGGTTTAATAAGTAAAATTAAATGAGACAACATCTGTAAAGTGCTTAGCTTAATGCCTAGCATATCATAATGTAATGACTGACTACTACTTACCCTTTAAGACTCAATTAAACACAGCTGCCTTAGGAATTCTGTGGCCCATCTCCTCTTCAAGTTAGGTGTTCTCACCTATCTCACTACTCATTGGCCATCTCTTTATCATAGCACACCATATTAGAATTCTCATTCACTTGACTGCTTCATTCAGAAAACCAGAACTTCCTAACTGGTGTACCAGGAACACTATATCACAAGATAGTAACAGCTGGAAATGTTACTCAAAGTCATTTTTCAGCCATTAAAAAGGTTACAGGAATTAGTATGTGACCATTCTGTGTATGACTCTGCCTTTATCACCTTTTTTAGTCATCATCTTTGTTTTTTTAGAAATAATTTTAGTAATCATTCTTTTATAGCATACAATTTTTATGCTGAAACAACACCCATCACCACAGCATGTTTTGTGAGGCCTCTTCCTAAGCTCTCTACAAATAGTCTGCATAGTTCTTTGTTCAATGGTGGTATCATCAAAGATATTCTACAGTTAAAATAGATTCCCTCTGATTTAATTTGCTTTTATCTTTGCATGTTTTTCAACTAATGTGGGTAAGATAGTGGGATTTTTTAGCATTGTTATTAGGCAATGGGTGTTTTCATATAAAGCATGAGTGTTAATTCTATCCATTTTCATTTGCCTGGTTGTTACTGCCTTTAGATGTAAACAATTAGCTAAATCTGATTCTTGTTGGAATTTCTTTTCATGATTATATCAAATAAAGAAGATACAATTAATTGTTTTCCCAAGCTCAATATGAAGGCACTGCAGTACACTCTATGAAGATGGGGACTGTGTCTTTAATCGCTACATCCCCAGGTCCTAAGACAGCAGCCAACACAGAAAGGACTCAGTACTTCATTGTCTCTACTTTATATGTTTATTTGTGGAATGAACTACTACAAATTATAAAGTGATAAAAGCCATAGAGAGTTAAAAATTGAATTATAGGGTGTTAACAGAAGAAAAATACAAATATTTATTGAACTCTTTCTGTGCATGGGGCACTAAACCGTGTTGAGTGCTTTAAATGTACTTTTTTTTTTAATTCTGAAAGTAACCACCTTACAAGTACCTTGTGGCGAAGTTTAATGCATTAAAAAAAGTGCCAACTTCATTTTTAGCTCCTTTACCAATTGCCATACCTGGGCGGTAGAAAATGGTTCATTCATCCGGAACCTCTTAGAATGTGAGGTCAACTCAGAGCCAGGATGAACCATTACTTTCTGGATATAGAGAATGAAAGCTATGAATTACTCTAACAGTCGAAGATGCTTTTCTTTCTGGATATAGAGAATGAAAGCTATGAATTACCCTAAGAATCCATTTTATAGAGAAATGTTATACAAATGTTCTTGATTTTCGAGATTACCTGTTACAAAATAATTCTTGTTTTCCATTTGCTTCATGTCAATTTTAGATTACAAAACTCTTAGAAGAATTGAGAGAAGCCAAAGAAAACCATACACCAGAGATGAAACATTTCGTGGGCTTAGAAATGAAAATTAAGCAGATGGAAATGAGACATGTACAAAGAGAACAGGAACTTCAACAGGTAAAGTAAATCACATTTACATATTTATATAAGTCTTTACTTTTAAGTGCCTTTAATTTGCTATAGTTTTGTCATCCCTAGCAAAAATTACCACTTAAAGTGTTTCCAGTGTATTTTGATCTTGTTAAAAGTTTAATAAATGTATAACTTTTAGTAGAAAATGAGATTTTATATCTCAAGTGCTTGAAGATTGGTATCTTTATATCTGGAAAAAAAAAACTTGTGTCGCGTTCTTAATTATTGTTAGCTTCTAAAAAGTTACACATCTTACCCTGGAACAAGGCATGATGTGCCATATCCAAGTCATTTCAGCAAATGTTTATAAGAAATAAAATTTTTAATATTATTTAAAATGTTACATAGCTAGCACTAGTAGTATTACTGTACACTTAATTACAAACATAAATTAATAGAAATTAAAATAGCAGATGTGAGGGCATGATATGTTTTTAGGCACTTGCCTTGGTGCTAAAATTTAACTTTGTGTGAACAGTGTATTAGTCTTCTTGGGCTGACATAACAAAGTATCATAAATTGCGTGGCTAAACAGGAGAAATTAATTTTCTCACAGTTCTGTAGGCTGGAAGTCCCAAAATGAGGTTTTGGTCAATTAGGTTCTGGTGAGGGCTGTCTTTCCAGCTTGCACTTAGCCATCTTTTTTCTCATTCTAACATCTTTCCTCAGTGTATGTGCACAAAGGAGAGAGGGGGGCAAGAGATCTCTTTGGCGTCTCTTCTTATGAAAACAATAATTCTTCCCAAATCAAGTCCCCAACCTTATGATCTCATTTAACCTTACTCCAAATACAGCCACTTTGAGGGTTAGGACTTCAACATACAAATTTGTGAGGGACACAGACATTCAGTCCCTAACATCATTGGGATTTATATACTCCTTGGAGACAGAAAATGCTGCATCCATGCAGAGCATTATGTTTCGCATGAGTTCCCCAAAGAAACCCCAGGTTTGCCTACTTTAAGACCGTGAAGTGTTCCTCACCTACCACTATGAACTATAACAGCAATGTGGAATTTTTGTATTTGCAGATAATACAGCAAACCCACCAAGTAGTAGAAACTGAGCAAAACAAAGAAGTTGAAAAATGGAAAAGACTGACACAGTTAAAGAATCGTGAGCTGGAGAAGTTCCGCACAGAATTAGACTCAATATTAGATGTTCTCCGAGAGCTGCAGCGGCAAGGGGTGGTTGTGCCAGTTGCTTTTGAAGATGAAATGAATGCACCAGAGTAATAACTAGAAACTCAGATTTCATAGTGACTTTAGGCCTTAAAAGGCCTAAAGATGGATGGGATTGTGCCACTGTCAGGACAGCTTATGAAAAACAAGTGTTCCAGTATGTTTCCAGAAAGCAAACCACCAAAGCAACACTGCAAAATAAATTGCCTTATACCAATAAGAAAAAGAAAAGTGTCATTGTATGTTTTACTGAAAATCGTTAATCAGTCACATTTTAAGTGATTTATGGACAGGTTCCTTTCGGTCAGAGAAAGTCTCACTTGTATGCTAGAAATAGAAAAGAAAATTGAACATACTCTGCCACATTATTATTGATAATGTGGGTTTTTTATTTTATATTTTAGATCCAGGGGGTATATGTGCTTGTTGTAACGTGGGTGTATTACATAATGGTGGGAATTGAGCTTCTAGTGTACCCTTCTCTGAAATATTAAACATTGTACCAATAGGTAATTTTTCTGCCCTCACTGCCCCTCACACTCTTTCCTCTTTTGGAGTCCCCAGTGTCTGTTATCTCCATCTTTATGTCTGTGT
The DNA here is from genome assembly GCA_963574635.1 of Cheracebus regulus. Classification (NCBI taxonomy): domain Eukaryota; kingdom Metazoa; phylum Chordata; class Mammalia; order Primates; family Pitheciidae; genus Cheracebus; species Cheracebus regulus. The sequence goes on from CAUYQU010104550.1 coordinate 4,624, forward strand.
GTGCCTGTTGTTTTAGCTCCCACTTACGAGAACATGCAGTATTTTATTTTTTACTTCTGATTTGGTTCACATAGGATAATGCCCTCCAGCTCCATCCATGTTGCTGCAAATGACATGATTGCATTCTTTATTATGGTTGCATAATACCCCATGATGTATATATACCATGTTTTCTTTATCCAGTCAGTTGTTGGATACTTAGGTTGATTCCATGACTTTGCTATTGTAAATATTTCTGCACTAAACATACATGTGCCGGTATCTTTTTATATAAAGATTTCTGTTCTTTTGGGTAGATTCCCAGTAGTGAGAAAGCTGGGTTGAATGGTAGTTCTATTGTTAGTTCTTTGAGAAATCTCCATACTGCTTTCCATAGAGGCTGAATTAATTTATATTCTCACAGAGTATTCATATTCCCTTTTCTCCACATTCACACCATCATCTGTTATTTTGTGACTTTTTAATAACAGTTGTGACTGGTATAAGATGATATCTCAGTGTGGTTTTTGTATTTCTGTAATGATGATTGAGCATTTTTCACGTGTTTGTTGATCAGTTGTATTTCTTTTGATAAATGTCTGTTCATGGCCTTTGCCCAGTTTTTAATAGGATTGTTTGGAGTTTTTTCTTATTGTTTTAGTTCCTTATAGGTGCTGAATATTAGTCCTATCTCAGATAAATAATTTGCATATATGTCCCCCATTATGTAGGCCCTCTATTCAGTTGATTATTCATTTTGCTGTGCAGAAATTTTTAATTTTAATTAAGTCCCACTTATCTATTATTGGTTTTGTTGCATTTGCTTTTAGGGTCTTCATTGTGAATTTTTTGCTGAAGCCAAACTCCAGAATAGTTTTTCCTAGATTTTCTTCTAACATTTTAATGGTATTAAGTCTTACATTTAGGTCTTTGATCCACCTTGCATTAATTTTTGTATATGATGAGAGGTAAGGGTCTCGTTGCATTCTTCTGCACACGGCAAGTCAGTTTTCCCGGCACCATTTATTAATTAGGATTCCTTTCCCCAGTGTATATTTTTGTTGACTTTGTCAGATCAGTTAGTTGTAGGTATGTGGCTTTATTTCTGAGTTCTCTATTCTGTTCCTTTGATCTATGTCTATTTTTGTACCACTACCATGCTGTTTTAGTTACTGCACTTGTATTGAAGTCAAGCAATGTGATGCCTCCTGATTTGTTCTTTTTTGCCCAGGAGTGCTTTGGCTATTTAGGCTTTTTTTTGGTGGCAGGGAGGGGCGGGGGTTTCAATATGAACTTTAGGATTGTTTGTTCCAATTCTTTGAAAAAATTGTGGTAATTAATAGGAATTGCATCAAATCTGTAGATTGCTTTGGGCAATATGGTCATTTAAAACAATCATATTGATTGGTCAATTCATAAGCATGCGATGTTTTTCCATTTGCTTATGTCTTCTGCAATTTCTTTGTTTTGTAGTTCTTTCTCTTTTACCTCCTTGGTTAAGTGCATTCCAAAGTACTGTGGGGGAGGGAGGGGGCTGGCTATCATAAATGGGATTCAGTTCTTAATTTGGTTCTCAGCTTGAACGTTATTGGTGTATAAAGATGCCACTGGTTTTTGTATATAGATTTTGTATCCTGAAACTTTATGGAACTCACTTAACAAGTCTGTGAGTCTTCTGGAAGAGTCTTTAGGGTTTTCTAGGTATACAGTCAGGTCATCAGAAATTGGCATTTGGATCAGTAGACCAAGTAAGAAGGATCCATCCTCACACAATGTGGGTAGACACATCCAAATAGTTGAGGGCCCATATAGAACTAAAAGTCAGAGGAAAGACCAATTTGCTCTCTCTCGAGCTAAGACACCCTTCTTCTGATCTTGGACATCAGAACTCTTAAGTTATCTAGCTTTCAGACTCCAGGACTTAAACCAGTGTCCCCCAGGTTCTCAGGCTGTTGGACTTGGACAGCACTACACCACCGGCTTTCATTTCTCCAGCTTGCAGATTACCTATCATGGGACTTATGCACCCCTATCATGTGTCAACCAATTCCCATGATAAATCTCTCTTTATCTACATCTCTAAAGAACCCCAATACAGATTGCTGGCACCAGGAGTTATTCTAGAGGAATAGAACTTTTAGGATGAGTTTCTTTAATTGGTTTTGGGGTTTCTAGAATTTGCTTTCTAATCTGATTGGACTTCAAGTGCTAAGGACTATGTCTGACAGTATGGGGAGCATTGATAATCTATGGAATGAACTGCTTATTGTGTTACACAAAATACCTAGATTGGTTACTCCTGATCAACCACTTGTAAGAGGCATGTAATTTAGTGACTCTTTATATGACACTTTCAAACACTTGTGGAAAACTAATGAATATAATTATGGCAGTTGGTTACCCCTAATGTTGCTGGACAAAGTAATTTTAAAAAGGGTAAGCTCAGGGATTTGAATTTCTGACTCAAGCAATGAATAAATAATTTAAGAGCTTCTATTGTGCCTTGAAAGAGAATCTTATCTCCTAGAGCCACAAAGCTGTAATTGCTGAAAATACACACTAGACCTCATCATGCAATTGGCTAAGTTACAACAAATTCCCAGCCTCACAGGGTATCTACTGTTAAAGTGAGATGGTTCAATAATTGCACAACAACAAAAAACGTAAGTGTTAATTTAACCAAGGAGGTAAAAAGTCTGTATACTGAAAACAAACTATACAATGTCAGTGAAAGAAATTGAACAAAAATACAAATTGGAAAATATCCCATATTCATAAATTGGAAAAATATTGTTGAAGTATCCATAGTACCCAATGTAATCTGCAGATTCAATGAAATTCCTATTAAAATTAAAATAACATTTTTTACAGAAATAGAAAAAGTCTTAAAAGTTGCATGGAGCCACAAAAAGACCCCAGTAGCTAAAACGATCATAAGCAAAAAGAGCAAAGCTCAAGGCATCATACTGCCTGACATCAAAATATACTAGAAAACTACAGTAATCAAAACAGCATATTAGCACAAAAGCAGACACATTGACCAATGAGACAGGATACAGTGTTCAAAAATAAACCCCCACTTTTACAGATAATTGATTTTCAATAAAGGTACCAAGAACACACAATGGAGAAAAATAATCGTTTCAATAAATGGCATCAAGAACACTAGATATCCACATGCAGAAGAATGAAACTGGATCCTTATCTCACATCATATATAAAAATTAACTTGGGTTAAAGACTTAAAAATATTTAAGACCTGAAACTAAAAATTCAGCCCTATGAAGAGTGATGAATCCAGAGGTCTGAGCAGGGTCAGTCTGTGGGGCCACTTCCACAGCACCTCACAAGAGAAGAACCACTGGCTTGGAATTCCAACCAGCCACTAGCAATGGGGTAGAGCCTGCCTGACAAGGGATGGAGGCCCCAGGGGGAGGGGCGGGCTGCCATCTTCTCTGTTTGGTCAACTCAGCCCTTCCAGCCTGCAGGCTTTGGAGAGTTCAAATGGTCTGAAAAAGGGTTCCCCCAGTGCAGCGCAGCATTGCCAGAATGTGGTCAGACTGCTTCTTTAAGGAGGACTCTGATCTGTTCCTCTTCATGTGATGGGACCTCCCAGCCAGGGCCTCCAGCCACCTCCACCTGCCAGTATTCTACAGACAGAGCTCTGATCTCTCCTTGTGATGGAGTGCCCTGGAGGCGGGGTGGGATGCCACCTTTGGTATTTGGACAACTGGGCTGTTCAGTCTGCGGACTTTAGACAGTACTAGCCGACCAGGGTAGAGGTTGTTCCCCAGCACAGCACAGCTGTTTTGTGAAGTCATGGCCAGATTGCTTCTTTAAACAGGATCCCAATCTATTTCTTCTCACTGGGTGGGTCCTCCTAGCTGGAGTCTCCAGGCACCTCCACCCATGTTCTATGGCCTTCAGAGTTCTAATTTCTCCCTGGGATGAATGAAATGCCTGGGTTGGGAAGGCTGGCTGCCACATTTGCTATTTGGGTGTCTTAGCCAGTTGAGCCTGCAGGCATTAGCCCAAATCGATTGGGGGATGAAGGGATCCCCAACCCAGCACAAGTGCTCTACCAAAATGCAGCCAGACTGTTTTTTTAAGAAGGTCCTTGATCCTATTCTTCCTGACTGGGTGAGACCTCCCAAGAGGGTTCTCCAGCCACTGCCTACAGGTGCATTCAGGCCAACAACAGGTTCAGTATCTCCCTGAGAGGAAGCTCCCAGAAGAAGGGGAAGGCTGCTTTCTTTGCTGTTTCACAGCCTTCACTGGTGATACATCCATGTACTGGAAAAAACCAAGATGACTAGGATCTGGAGCAGACCCGCAGCAAACTGCAGCAGCCCTACTGGTGAGTGGCCAAACTGTTCAAAGAAAAACAAACGAATAACAACAAACACATACACACATATATACCACCCCACCTCCCCGCCACATCCAAAGGTCAGCAACCTCAAAGATTGAAGACAGATAAGCCCACAACCATGAGAACCAGGAAGACATTGAATCCTTATATAGAACAATAACAAGTTTTGAAATTGAGGTAGTAAATAGCCTACCAACCGAAAAACAAAAAAGCCCAGGACCATTTGAATTCTACCAGACATACAAAGAAGAGATGGTACCATTCTGACTGAAGTGATTCCCAAAAAAAGTCAAAAAGAAGGGACTCCTCCCTAACTCATTCTAGGAAGTAGGCATCATCTTGATACCAAAACTCAACAGAGATAAAACAAAAAAGGAAAACTTGAGACTGGGCATGGTGGTTCATACCTATAATCCCAGCACTTTGGGAGGCCAAGGTGGCTGGATCACTTGTGCTTAGGAGTTCAAGACCAGTCTGGCCAACGTGGTGAAACTTTGTCTCTAATAAAAATACAAAAATTAGCTGTGTGTGGTGGTGCTACTTGGGAAGCTGAGACAGGGAAATCACTTGAACCCAGGTGGCAGGGGTTGCAGTGAGCTGAGATCACACCGCTACACTCCAGGCTGGGCAATAGAGCAAGACTCTGTCTCATGGGAATAAAAAAAAAGAAAAGAAAACTTCAGGCCAATATCCTTGATGAACCTCGATGTAAAAATTCTCAACAAAATACTGGCAAACCAAATCCACCAGCACGTCAAAAAGCTTATCTACCATGATCAAGTAGGCTTCATCCCCAGGATGCAAGGCTGGTTCAACATACACAAATCAATAAATGTGATTCATCACATAAGCAAAACTAGACACAAAAACCACATGATTATCTAAATAGATGCAGAAAAGGCCTTCCATAAAATTTAACATGGCTTCATGTCAAAAACTCAAAAAACTAGGTTTTGAAGGAACATACCTCAAAATAATAGCCATAAATGACAAACTCACAATCAATATCATACTGAATGGGTGAAAGCTGGAAGCATTCCCCTTGAACATCACCATAAGACAAGTCTATTAGTCTGTTCTCACACTGCTGAAGAAGACATACCTGAGACTGGGTAATTTATGAAGAAAAAGAAGTTTAATGGACTCACAATTCTATGTGGCTGGGAGGCCTCACAGTCATGGCAGAAGGTAAAAGGCTGTCTTACATGGCAGCAGGCAAGACAGAATGAGAGTCAAGCAAAAAACATTTCCCCTTATAAAACCATCAGATCTCATGAGATTTACTCACTGTCACAATAACAGCACAGGAAAGACTCCCCCTCATGATTCAATTACCTCCCACCAGATCCCTCACACAACACATGGGAATTCTGAGAGCTACAATTCCAGATGATATTTGGGTGGGGACACAGCCAAATCGTATCAACAAGGATGCCCTCTTTCACCACTCTTATTCAACATAGTATTGGACATTCTGGCCAGAGCAATCAGGTAAGAGAAAGAAATAAGGTGTATTCAAATAGGAAGAGAGGAAGTCAAACTATCTTTGTTTTCAGATGACATGATCCTATGTTTAGAAAACCCCACCATCTCAGCCCAAAAGCTTCTTAAGCAACTTCAGCAAAGTCTCCGGATACAAAATCAATGTGCAAAAATCGCTAACCTTCCTATACACCAATAACAGGCAAATTGAGAGCCAAATTTCAAATGAACTCCCATTCACAACTGCCACAAAAAGAATCAAATATATAGGAATAGCTAACAAGAAAATTAAGGACCTCTTCAAGGAGAACTACAAACCACTGCTCAAAGAAATCAGAGAAGACACAAACAAATAAAAAAAAACATTCCATGCTCATGCATAGGAGGAATCAATATGAATATGGTCATACTGCCCAAAGCAATTTATAGATTTAGTGCTATTCCTATTAAACTACCATTGACATTCTTCACAGAATTAGAAAACACTATTTTAAAATGCATATGAAATCAAAAAAAGAGCCCAGAAAGCCAAGATAATCCTAAGCAAAAAGAACAAAGCTGGAGGCATCTGCTACCTGACTTCAAACTATACTACAAGGATACAGAAACCAAAACAGCATGGTACTGGTACAAGAACAGAAACATAGACCAATGAGACAGAATAAAGAGCCCAGAAATAGGACCACACACCTACAACCATCTGATCTTCAACAAAGCTGACAAAAAATAAGCAAGGGGGAAATGATTCCTTATTTAATAAATGGTTCTGGGAGAACTGTCTAGCCATATGCAGAAAATTGAAACTGAACCCCTTCCTTACACCATGTACAATATTAACTCAAGATGGATTAAAGACTTAAATGTAAATCCCCAACTATAAAAATTATATAAGAAAACCTAGGCAATACCATTTAGGACATAGACACAGACAAAGATTTAATAACAAAGATGTCAACAGCAATTGCAACAAAAGCAAAAAATTGACAAATGGGATCTAATTAAAGAGTTTCTGCCTAGCAAAAGAAACTATCCAGAGTAAACAGACAACCTGGAATGGGAGAAGATTTTTTGCAACTGATGCATCTGACAAAGGTCTAATATCCAGCATCTATAAGGAACTTAAACAAATTTAGAAAAAAAGAACAAACAACCCCATTAAAAAGTGGGAAAAGGAAATGAATAGACACTTCTTGAAAGAAGACATGAATATGGCCAGCATAGATATAAAAAAAAAAAATCTCAACATCACTGATCATTAGAGAAATGCATATCAAAATCACAATAAGATACCATCTCACACCAGTTAGAATGGCTACTATTAAAAAGTCAAAAAACAACACATGCTGGCAAAGTTGTGGAGGAAAAGGAATACTTTTACACTGTTGGTGGGAGTTTAAATTAGTTCAACTACTGTAGAAGACAGTGTGGTAATTTCTCAAAGACCTAGAGGCAGAAATACCATTTGACCCAGCAGTCCCATTACTGGGTATATAGCCAAAGGAATATAAATGGTTCTTTATAAAGACACATGCACACATATGTTAAATATACATTTAGCCAACCTGTCATCATATCCCCACAGGATCTCCAAGTACAATTGACAGTGGGGAATGGCATACTAATTAAGACTAAATGCTGTGTATACATCCCAGATAATTTGGGAAATGTGTCAATAGCCCTGCAAGACATATACCAACAAATCAAAGCTATGTCTGACCCCACACTGTTGCTAGATCAATGGTTAGCATCCTGGTTTGGTTTATTCTTGAAGAGTGACAGCAGATTGTTATACTTTAATCAAGTAATGACTCCAGTTGCAGCTGCTGTACCAGATGTATTTTCATTGCATGAGCAAATTAACACATCTCTTGGGAGCTCTATGCAGCTATTAATCTGCCAAATGCCTTTTTCTTTCTACCTGTCCATAAAACCAACCATAAACAGTTTGCTTTCTGCTGGTAAGGCCAGCAATACACCTTCACTGTCCTAAATCAAGAGTGTATCAACCCTCCAGCACTGTGTCACAATTTGGTTCACAAGAATCATGACTGCCTTTGCCTTTCCATTTCATTAATGTTATGCTGATTGGATCCAATGAGCAAGAAGTAGCAACTACTCTAGACATATTGTTAAGACATTTGCATGTGAGAGAGTGGGAAATAAAATCAACTAAAATTCTGGGTCCTTCTACTTCACTGAAATTTCTAGGGGGTCAGTGGTGTGGAGAATATTAAGATATTCCTTCTAAGGTAAAATATGAAGTGTTGCTTCTGGACCCTCCTACAACCAAAAAGAAGGAACAAGGCCTAGTGGACTTAGTTGGATTTTGGAGGCAACATATAACTCATTTGGGTGTGTTACTCTGGCTCATGTACCAAGTGACCCAGAAAGCTACTAGTTTTGTGTAGGGTGCAGAATCGCAGAAGGCTCTACAACAGATCTAGGCTGTTGTGCGGGCTGCTCTGCCATGCGGACTATATGATCCAGCAGATCCAATGGTACTTGAGGTGTCAGTGGAAGACAGGGGTGCTGTTTGGAGACTTTGGAAGGAATCTATATGTGAGTTAAAGCTCAAGCCCTTAGGATTTTACAGCAAGGCCCTACCATCATCCATAGATGTCTCTCCTTTGGAGAAACAGCTCTTCACTTGCTACTGGGCCTTCACTTCCATAAAAACGGAACCCTTGACCATGAGCCACAGAGTTACCATGCAAACTAAGCTGCCTATCATGAACTGCATGCTATCTGACCCACTGAACTATAAAATTGGCCATGCACAGCAGCACTCCATCATCAAATGAAAGTGGAATATTAAATGATCAGGCCTGAGCAGGTTCTGAACGCATAAGTATATTACATGAAGAGGTGGCCCAAATGCCCATGGTTCCTACTCCTGTTATATTGCCTTCTTTCTCCCAGCCTTTACCTATGGCCTCACAGGGGAGTACCCTGCAATCAATTGACAAAGGAAGAGAAACTCAAGCATGGTTTACAGATAATTCTGCATAATATGCAGTCACCACCCAAATGTATACAGCTATAGCACTACAGCCCCTTTCCGGCACATCTCTGAAGGACAATAGTGAAAGAAAATCATCTTGGTGGACAGAACTTCCAGTAATGCACCTGGTTGTGTATATTTCTTGCCAGGAGAAATGGCCAGACATGCAATTATATACCAATGCATAGACTTTAGTCGACGGTTTGGCTGGATGGTCAGGGACTTGAAAGGAACATGATAGAAAATTGGTGCTACAAAAATTTGAGGAAGAGGTATACAGATAGACCTCTCTGAGTGGACAAAACACAAAGATATTTGTGTCCCATGTGAATGTTCACCAAAGGGTGACCTCAGCATGAGAAGATTCTAATAACCAAGTGGATAGGATGGCCTGTTCTGTGGATACTAGTCAGCCTGTTTTCACAGCCACCTTTGTCATTGCCCAATAGGCTTATAAACAAAGTGGCCCTGGTGGCAGGGATGGAGGATATGCACAGGCTCAGCAACATGGACAACAAAGCCTTCCTGGCTATGACTAAAGCCACTCAACAAAGCCTTCCTGGCCATGACCAAAGCCACTCAACAAAGCCTTCCTGGCTATGACCATTGCTAAGTGCCCAATATGACAGCAGCAGAGACCAACACTGAGTCCCCAATTTGGTACCATCCTGAGGGTTATCGACCAGCTACCAATTACATTGAATCACTTCCATCATGGAAGGGCAGCGTTTTGTCCTTAGTGGAATAGACACTTAGTTTGGATATAGATTTGTCTTCCCTGCATGTAATGCTTCTGCCAAAACCACCAACCACTGACTTGTAGAATGCCTTATCCACAGTCACGGTCTTCCACAAAGCACTGCTTCTGACCAACAAAATCATTTCACAAGCCAAAGAAGTATGTCAGTGGGCTAATGTTCATGGGATTCACTGGTCTTACTATGGTCTTCAACATCCTGAAGCAGCTGGCTTGATAGAATGGTGGGATGGTCATTTGAAGATACAGTTACAGCTAAGTGACAATACCTTGAAGGGCTGGGGCAAGGTTCTCAAGAAGGTTATAGATGCTCTGAATCAGTGTCCAATATGTGATAGTTTTTATTGGCAAATTTTATAAATCTAGGAATCAAGCGGTGGAAATGGGAATGACACCACTCCTCATTACCCCTAGTGACACACTAGCAAAATTTTTACTTTCTGTTTCTGTGACTTAATGCTCCATTGACTTAGAGGTCTTAGTTCCAGAGGGAAGGATACTTCCATCAGGAGATACAACAATGATTTCATTGAACTGGAAGTTAAGAATGCAATCCAGCCACTTTGGGCTCCTCATGCCTGAGTCAACAGACCAAGAAGGAAGTTATGGTATTGCCTAGGGTGACTGATCCAGACTGCCAAGGGGAAATTGGACTACTACTCCACAGTGGAGGTAGGGAACAGTACTTCTGGAATACAGAAGATCCCTTAGGATGTCTTTTAGTACTACCATGCTGACATGGTTTGGTTGTGTCCCTACCCAAATCTCATCTTGAATTCCCACGTAGTGTGGGAGGGACCCAGTGAGAGGTAAGTGAATCATGGGGGCAAGTCTTTTCCATGCTGTAGTCATAATAGTGAATAAATCTCATTGAGATCTGATGGTTTTAGAAAGAGGAATTCCCCTGCACAAGCTCTCTCTCTCTCTTTGCTGCCATCAACGTAAGACGTGACTTGCTCCTTTTTGCCTTCTATCATGATTGTGAGGCTTCCCCAGCCAAGTGGAACAGTAAGTCCAATTAAACCTCTTTCTTTTGTAAATTCCCCAATCTCAGGCATGGATTTATCAGCAGTGTGAAAACAGACTAATACAGTAAATTGGTACCAATAGAGTGGGGCACCTCTGAAAATATACCCATAAATGTGGAAGTTACTTTGGAACTTGGTAATAGGCAGAGGTTGGAACAGTCTGGAGGACTCAGAAGAAGACAAGAAAATGTGGAAAAGCTTGAGACTCCCTGGAGACTTGTTCAATGGCTTTGACCAAAATTCTGATAATGATATGGACAATGAAATCCAGGTTGAGGTGGTCTAAGATGGAGATGAACTTGTTGGGAACTGGAGCAAAGGTGATTCTTGTTACGTTTCGCAAAGACACTGGTGGCATTTTGCCCCTGCCCTAGAGATTTGCGGAACTTTGAACTTGAGTGAGATGATTTAGGGTATCTGATGGAAGAAATTTCTAAGCAGCAAAGCATTCAAGAGATGACTTGGGTACTGTTAAAGGCATTCAGTTTTAAACGGGAAACAGAGCATAAAAGTTCTAAAAATATGCAGCCTAACAAAGCAATAGAAAAGAAAATCCCATTTTCTGAGGAGAAATTCAAGCTGGCTGCAGAGATTTGCATAAGTAATAAGGAGCCGAATGTTTATCCCCAAGATAATGGGGAAAATGTCTCCAAGGAATGTTAGATGTCTTCATGGCAGCCCCTCCCATCCCAGGCCCAGAGGCCTAGGAGAAAAAGATGGTTTTGTGGACCGTGCCCAGGGTTCCCACGCTGTGTGCAGCCTAGGGACTTGGAGCCCTGCATCCCAGCCACTCCAGCTGTGTCTGAAAGGGGCCAATATAGAGCTTGGGCCATGGCTTCAGAGGGTGCAAGCCCCAAGCCCTGGCAGCTTCCAGGTGGTGCTGAACCTGCAAGTACACAGAAGTCAAGAATTGAGGTTTGGGAACCCCCACCTAGATTTCAGAAGATGTATAGAAATGCCCAAATGTTCAGGCAGAAGTCTGCTGTGGGGGTGGGGCTCTCACGGAGAACTTCTGGTAGGGCAGTGCAGAAAGGAAACTTGGGGTCAGAGTCCCCACACAGAGTCCCTACTGGGGCACTGCCTAGTGGAGCTGTGAGAAGAGGGCCACCATCCTCCAGATCTCAGAATAGCAGATCCACTGACAGCCTGCACTGTGTGCCTAGAATAGCCTCACACACTCAACACCAGCACATGAAAGTAGCCAGGAGGGAGGCTGTTTGCTGCAGAGCCACAGGGGTGGAACTGCCCAAGACCATGGGAACCCACTTCTTGCATCAGCATGACCTTGATGTGAGATATGGAGTCAAAGGAGATCATTTTGAAGCTTTAAGACTTGACTGCCCCACTAGATTTCAGACTTGCATGGGGCCTGTAACCCCTTTGTTTTGGTCACATTATTCCATTTGGAATGGCGGCATTTACCCAATGCCTGTACCTTCACTGTATCTAGGAAGTAATTTGCTTTTGATTTTATAGGCTCATAGGTGGAAGGTAATTGCCTTGTCTCAGATGAGACTTTGGACTATGTACTTCTGAGTTAATTCTGAAATGAGTTAAGACTTTGGGGGACTGTTAGGAAGGCAAGATTGGTTTTGAAATATGATGACATGAGATTTGGGAGGGATCAGGGGCAGAATGATATGGTTTCGCATGTCCCCACAAAAATCTCGTCTTGAATTCCTACATGCTGTGGGAGAGACTCAGTGGGAGATGAATGAATCATGTAGGCAAGTCTTTCCCATGCTGTTCTCATGAGAGTAAGTCTCACAAGATCTGATGGTTTTAAAAAGAGGAATTCTCCTGCACAAGCGCTATCTCTCTCTTTGACTGCTTCCATCCATGTAAGACGACTTGCGGGTGGAGAGATCCAAGATGGCCAATTAGCAACAGCTCAGGAATGTAGCTCCCAGTGAAAGTGCAGAGAACGAGTAGACGCTGCACTTTCCGACGAATTTTTGTTGCCCACAGATCAGGAGATTCCCAGCAGAGGAGCCACATGGGTTGCCAGCACAACTCTTTTGGCCGGCGCGGCTGTTTTGCCGGTGCCCCAGCGCGGCGCTTCCTGGTGCGGAGTATACGGGACGGACGGGCTCGGCTGGTCCCACCCCAACAAGGAAAACAGCAATTGGAAGCACTGAGGACTGAGAGTTTCACAGCAAGCACAGCGAATCCAGGAAGGTCCGGCACTGTGGGGAAGGGGCGTCTGCCAAAGGAAAACTAAGACACAGAAAAACTTCATCACCGGGCGGAGAGAGATCCAAGATGGCCACGTAGCAGCAGCTCAGGATTGTAGCTCCCAGTGAAAGCGCAGAGAGCGAGTAGATGCTGCAATGGCAGACAAATTTTTGATGCCCACAGACTGGGAGATTCCCGGTGAAGGAGCCACACGGGTCACCAGCGCGACTCTTTTGGCCAGCGCGGCGCTTCTCGGTGCGGAGTGTACAGGACTGGATGCCCTTTTAGTCGGGCTCGGCCGGTCCCATCCTCACAAGGAGAACAGCAATTGGAAGCACTGAGGACTGAGAACAAGCACAGCTGAACCCGGGAAGGCCCAGCTCCGTGGGGAAGGGGCGCCCCCCGAAGGAAAACTAAGAAACAGAAAAAACTTCATAACTAACAAGCCGGACGTCCACTCAGAGACCCAATCTGAAAGTCAGCAATTACAAAGATGACAGGTGGATAAATCCACAAAAATGGGAAGAAACCAGTGCAAAAAGGCTGAGAACACCCGAAATCAGAATGCCT
>CAUYQU010104553.1:0-50507 GCA_963574635.1 Cheracebus regulus
CTAGCCTGAGCAATAAAACAAGAATCCCATTCTCTCTCCCTCTTTCTCTTCCTCTTTCTTTCTCTCTTTCATTCTTTTTTTTCCTTCTTTTGCTGTTTCTTTCTTTCTTTCTCCTTTTCTCTCTTTTTCTAAAAAAAAAAATAAAAAAAAATAGAAAAAAGATTGTGTTTGGCATATCAAATCAAAGTTCAAAAGATGAGACAAATGGGCTTTATTCAAAGGATGATCAAGTCCTTGAGTTGAGTCAGGGAAAGCAGTAGAAGTAAACATTTGCTGGCAAGAACTGATCCCAGATGGTCCATTTGGATTAGAGCAAGACACCAGCTAAAAGAGGAAGCTATGCAAAACAGGATTCAGCTCCCAGGGGCAATGGAAATAGGAAGGATTTCTTAGAGAATCAGGGTCCTAGCCAATCAGGCTGGAACTGAGGATTAGGTCTAGTCTCAAAGTGGGAATTATAACCCTAATCAAAAAAACAAGACAAAAAGTCAATCACAGAGGGTAGCCCAACACTAGAAGAAGATGGGTGGTCAGAGAAGAGGAGGCAGTTCAGTGAGCATACAACAGACAGAGGTGCCTGGGGGATCATGTCTATTTTATCATGCCTGCTGTCAGGATGGAATGCCTAGTATCTTGCTGGTTGTAGGCAGGATTTGGCTCACTCGTAAGAGGCAGGATAGCCCTAGCCTCTGTCAGGGCAGGGCTAGGAAAGGCTACCTCATATACTTTGTTTCACTTAATTCTTCTTTTTGTCAATTCTTAAATAGTCACAAAACATACTCATCAATTGCTATGGTTTTTAATTCTACCCTGAGTTGTATGCAACTTCTTAAAGAATTAAACATGATCAGGCCCTAAATATTGTGCTATGAAACTTCTGTATATCCGCAGACTTTATACACTAAACCAAGTTTGGCAAACTTTTTCTGTACAGGTCCAGATAGCAAATATTTAAGGCTTTGCAAACCATAGAGTGTCAGTCACAAGTACTCACCTCTACCATTGTAGCATGAAAGTAGCCATATTCAATATGAAAACAGATAAGCATGGCTCTGTTCCAATAAGTCGTTATTTATGGACCTTGAAATTTGAATCTCATAAAATTTTGACATGTCATAAATTATTATTCTTTTTAATTTTTTTAGCAACTTAAACATGAACGAATCATTCTTAGCTCATGGGCAGTACAAAAACAGGCAGTAGGTCATAGTTTGCAACTCCTGTACTAAACTTAAACAAATGATAATTTATTTCGTGTGCAATGATCTGCCTAATTCTGCCTAGCAGGCCTCCAACACTATAATCAGGACCATGTAATCCTATTGGTAGGATTAGCCTTTCTCCAAGTTCTGCTAAAAATCATGTCACAGACAGTGAGAACATAAGAAACTCTTTACCTATCACCTATTCTCTACAAAAATCAGTCTGTTTTATGGCCCTGCACTATTTCTGCACTTTGTTCTGGTAATAGCACTCTGATCTGGTTGCTATTAATAAATCCACTTGAGTTGCACTCCAGTTCCCACAGATATTCTTTCTTTTATGTCTGAGTTTCTGCTTGACATTCAGTTTCTACAGAACTAGAGTCTCACCATGACTCGTCCAAAATCAGAGTTCTGGAGATGAAATGTTGAACCTTAGTGCCTGTGGCTGGGTCCCTGTGACTTACTACCTCATCTTCCTGTTGTTCCTCTCTACCTTCCCGAATCATCCTCCTGTGTCTGGTCCAGTTCTAGGCCTTGTTGACCTGGCCAATCTCACTGATCTCATCAAGCCTACTGAGGCAGTTAGTATCATATGAACAGAGGAGCATGCAGAAAAATAGATGGAAAATAATGAACATATAAAAACTGTTTAAATAGCTTTTATTATAACCAGAGACCAAGATAGCACAAACTCTTTGTTTTATTCTATCCTTGACAAAGCAAAAGTGTTGAAAACTGAAATTCTTCCAATCACAATAGCTGTTTAACACTAAAGTAAAAATTATACACAATAAAATTCTTAGTAACTGCGTCAAGAAACAATAATATTTACTTTTAACCTTTACAAACCTCAACTTTCAAGACTCTGAGTTCTTTTTTTTTATGGTTTTGGTTTGTTCTTGATTAATCAAGGCAGTTCCAAATTTTTGTGGAAGTGATTCGGTCACATAAGTTTAGTATTCTTTTCTAATTCTCTTTCACACATACTGAATTCTAGTTTACGATAAATAGTTATCCCAAGTTGCCAATGTATAACCTACTTCTTAAAAAGGAAACTATACATTATAATGTAGATGACACTACATTTCAACTTCTCATCAATACATCATACAACCTTTGCAAGACAATTGGAAAAAAAAAAAAAAACCCTGAAATGGTAGCTTCCCATCTTGACTTCATGAATTTTCTGGGATAAAATCTGGGAATGTATATTTCTGATCTATGTTGTACCTGATGTTTTATCAAGAGGAATATATATTATCTGCTCTGCATCAAGATTTTCAAATGTGGTTAGTTATTTAAAATATGCCTATGATTTAGTTACACTTGAGGATGGAGATAGCATGACATAAGGATTTAGAGTGATAGTTGATAAAGACCTAACTAGGATATAATTCTAAACTCAAATATCTAGATGTAAACACATACTTTTGATTTCCAAGTAAAAAAGTAGATTTGCCGTTATTAACGTTTAATAACAGTTAATAACAGAATATACCTGTTATTCTCCACAATCAGGACATTCCTATATGCTGCCATCAAATTGGCAGTTTTTGATTACTTCAGTTATGTTTATTCAGCTATCTTATTTGACACAGACAAAAATATAGACACTTTGGGAACCACTTCAGGTTTTTTGTTGTACAAATATTATCTCAGAGCCAAGCGTATAAACTCCTCAGTGAATGTATCTGTCTTATGGGAAAATGGGTCTCATTACTTTATATTCCAATGAACCACAGAATTCTTAATCACAGGCAAAGAAAATGTACCTTGATCCAAGAAACAAACAGGAAAATAGAGAGGAAACTAAGAATAGTGCGAATCTAACCAGCTCCACCTTGTAACACAGATGCTACTTTCACTGGTTTAAAACCACACCATACGGTGGCTCATACCTATAGTCCCAGCTCTAGAGGCTGAGGTAGGTGGATCCCTTGAGCCCAGGAGTTCAAGATTAGCCCAGGCTACATCGTGAAGCCCCATCTCTAGGAATGAAAAAAAAAGAAAGAAAAGAAAAATTATCTGGGCTTGGTGGCACATGCCTGTAGTCCCAGCTACACAGGAGGCTGAGGTGGGAGGATTGCTTAAGCCTTGGAGGTAGAGGCTGCAGGGGACCATGATCGCACCACTGCCCTCCAGCCTGGGTGACAGAGTGAGACCCTGTGTCAAAAAAAAAGCAAAACAAATATATATAAAAGATAAAACCATATCCCTGGTTCTTTGGTCACTGTTTGGAGCTTGGAACTATAATGAAGGAACAGGAAATCTTCCCTTTCTTCAGTCCTTCAGTTTGGATAATAGGAAATGTATTTGCACATTCAGATTTAGTACTACAAGGTTTTTACTTAACCTCATTTATCCTAGATTTATCTTATATCTACACCATCTTTCTTTCATACTGAACACTGCAGTGATATGGAAGAGGCATCTGAGAGCCTGTCAGCATTTATTAAGATGAGAGAAGCTACAGTCTCTTTAAGTGGCAAAGGGAATGAGCCAGAAAACCAGGGAAAATGGAAGATTTGGGGAAAAGGGGACAATCAATAGTGTAAGATTCCTAATAAAGTGGAACTAGGGATACTTCACCCATAATATCACTAGGCAACAAATAGGATATTGGTGCTGGAATTATGCAAAGTCTTTGTCATTTAGATGGCTCCCATCTCTGGATTCTGTGGGAATACAGGTTTCCCTTTATTTTGATCTTGTCATGGCCATTTAAGCTCAGGAGGGGGCATTGTATGGCAGTCCTCTGCTGTGCATGGCAGTGGCAGACCTTAGAATAGAACTGGCATGGATTCCCAGGCCAGTGTTCTTTCCCCACACCATACTGTTATTGAAAACAATGTCATTTCTAAAAATTACTTTCATTATTTTTTATTGCTGATAAACAATTTTCTCTGCATTTCAGTACATTCTGTGTAACTATTTGATTTGGAACTGTTTTTTTGTTTGTTTTTTGCATATGAAATTAATCCCAGGGACAGGGTATCTGAAAAAACCAGGCCTTCTGTTCCCACTGCCCGCCATGTTCCTTTCAGCACCACTAACTCATAAAAAAATATAGAGAAAACCAAAAATAATCTTAACCTAACCAGATTTACCTCCCAACTTTCACACTGCTTTCATCGAGATCACGTGTTTAAAACCATGTCTCTCGCTCACTGCTTAAATGGCCATGTCAAAGGTCCCCACTGGAAGGCCTAATGCTGTAAATGAAGTCACGCAATGCACAGGTAACTGGCACTAGAACTTTGGTAATCAGTCCTATAATTTCCTATTGACACGCTACCTCCTCGCCCCCAAAATCCAGATGGTCCTTTCATTTTATGATGTCTGTATTCCTGTGACTCAATTTTGTTTCATCTTCTCCTGCAGCAATAGCCAAGAAATCTCCTGGTTCTACTTTCACCTTTTCATCTGGCATAGTGACACTTCTCAACTGAGATAACATGTTGATAGTTTTATGTTTTGTTTCATCAATTTTGGCTCCTGCTTCTTAAGCCTGCTTTTCATATACTGTGAGACCATGCTGCCTTTCTTCTGATGCTTTGTCAGCGTGATATTACATAGCACCTGTGACTGGTGTGGTAAGCCATGACCAGACCTGACCAAAGTAGGCCTCAGTGAGGACCAAATTAGAAACTAGGTCCTGTAGTTCAGGTACAGAATAATAGAGATTATTCTAGGGCTGGCACAGCAAGAATTTCAAGGCCTCAGCACAGGATGTGAACCTTGGTGACATGACATCCTGAATAGGGAAATTATTGCCTTCTGTAGTAAAACAAGTTGTCTCTGGATGCTGAATAAGCGGTCAGGGAGGTGGGTGTAAAATCCAGCAACCCAAAGCCCTCAGCGCTCAAATCTGGTATAGGTTTTCCTCTGTGTGGGATGCCAAGTCTACAGAACTTAGGGCATGACTGTAAGAGATACGAGGGAGACTGTCAGCAGTCAAGTCACCCCTAGTGTCTCGACAAATTATTTACCTCCCAACTTTGACACCACATTCATCGGCCTCAGTGGTTTAGTCATCCCTAGTGTCGTTAAAAATGCTCCTTAGTGCATTTGTACCCTTTCAGCTGCCGATCTGCTACTTTTGCTTTGAGAGTAAACCATAGGAGACGTGACCTCAAAAGGAGGACCAGACTTTCACGATCAGCCTCTTGTGACTAGAAATCAACTATTCCTTTTTCATATTTCCACTGATCTATAAACGTCATCAGTGGGTCTGCAGGCAACACATTAAGGAAGGAGTTCTGTGGCAGGCTTTGCCTCAATCCTGTTTTCACATTCATTTCTTTTCCCCATATGGTTTGTTCTAATTTTTAAGCCATCGACCCTGGGCATGTAACAACAATGAAATGGAATCAAATCATTTAATCTTTCAAGAAATAGTTTTTGAGCACCATACTGTGACAGGCACTGTTTTAAGCAGTGAGGATACAGCAGTGGACATAAAGAGAAAAACCCTGCCCTTGTGAAGCTGACATCAGACAGTATGATAGATGAAGAAAAGTCATATGGAGGAAATAAGCAAGAACGTGAAGTAAGGCATGCTAGGGGTTTCCTTAAATAGGGTGGACAGGGAAAACATCACTGAGATGGCGACATTTGAGGAAAGCCCTGAAGGAAGCAAGGGAGCAATTCATGTGTTACCTTAGGGAAGAGAGTTCCAGGTGGAGAAAATAACAGGTGAATAAGTCCTGAGGTAGAAACAGGATTAGGATGTGTCAGAGACAGCAAGGAGTGTCCTATATGGCGCCCTCCCCGACGACTTTGCTTGTGCGTACTTTGCAGTGTCCACAAGCAATGGCAGGATAACTTTTATATACCCACTGTTAGGGAAGCGAGAGCCTAGAAAAGCCAGAGTGACATCATTTTAAAACCAACTCCAGCTGGACACGGTGGCTTATGCCTGTAATCCCAGCACTTTGGGAGGCCGAGGCAGGTGGATCACTTGAAGTCAGCAGTTCAAGATCAGCCTGGCTACCATGGTAAAACCCTGTGTCTACTAAATATAAAAAATTGGCCAGGCGTGGTGGTGAGTACCTGTAATTCCAGCTACTCGGGAAGCTGAGGCAGGATAATTACTTGAACTCAGGAGGCAGAGGTTGCAGTGAGCCAAGATTGCGCCACTGCACTGCAACCTGGGCAACAGAGCAAGACTCCATCTCAAAAACAAATAAACAAACAAAAAAAACTCCATCTTGAGAATAACAAGGCACATTCCTTGTTAGTCACAACCCATGATCCTAAGATATTTACAGCTAAATAAAAAGGCTTCATAAGGCCTACAAGGACAAACTCCTACAACAACAGAAAGTCCAGGTGCTCCAATACCCAAAACAATATGTTGTCAAGAGCTCTGATGTGCATACACAGTAAAATGTCAAGGATAGTTTTCTCTAAATCAACAGAATAATAAGTTTTGTCATCCTGTCTGCTCACTCGCACGTAGACACAGCTTAGTTTAGCCTTTGCATAGACAAGACCCTCAGATATGAAAAACTTAAAACAAAGAAGGTACATTCTTCTGCTTGCTTTCTGAGGACAATCTACTATGTAATGGAGTCGTTTTCAATAAGCTATCTCCTCTCACTGTACTCTATGACTTGCCTTGAATTTCTTCCTGCATGAGATCCAAGAACACTCCCTTGGGGTCTGGATTGAGGCCCTATTTTTCGGGTAACACTACTATGGCTCAAAGAGAAAGTCGTGATTTGCTGAAGATCAAACAGCATTTTTAAATTCACCCATAATGAATTTTCTTTCTACTGCCTTCCATGAACATTTTTTGTATATCTCAAGCCCAAGTCCTGCTAGTTTTCTTCTAGATAAGGCCCACTGATAGTCTTGCCTATCTCGAGTATAAATTAGCTGTTAACTGTATAAAATCCACATTCAGTAATGCCAGTGGTATTCATCTCCCTTTTAAAAGCATTGTTGTTAGATCCAATAATGACAACAATAATAAGAGGTATAGTATACTGAGTGGCTGCCATGTGCTATAAGCTTTACAGATGCTACATAATTTAATCACTCAACAACCATGTGGGGTAAATATTATTATACACATTTTGCAAATGATGTTGCTCAGCCTTAGGAAGAATGAATGCAATGCCTAAGGTAATATAGCTAGTAAATGGTAGAGCCAGCTTACTATATACTGTGATGCTGGTCTCCCTAGATAGGTTGCTTCCTCAAAAATGTGTGGCTTAGACCTAAGCCTAGGGACCATCTTTTGAAGGTGTATTTCTTGAGAACTTGGGAGCCTTGGCCTCCATAGTAGGTCATATCACTATCTTAGACAGCAGTAAGTCTTCATTTTCGCTGAACTTTCCAGTGGTATTGACTTAAATTTCCTTCTGTTCTCACAAGACTTTACTTACCCTTCCTATATTTAGGACAAATGTTCTATCTTTTGAGAAATCGATCTTAGCCACTATCTGACCAGGATCAGAAAAGCCTGTCTCTTCTCCTTTGATTACACAGCACACTTTGCTCTAGTGCTTACTTCCTAGCAATCCTGCTGACTTAACTTTTTTGTCACTTTTTTTTCCAGATGACTTTGTTAAATGACCTTCATTTTAATGTTCTTCTAGGCCAATTCTAATTGGGCATATTTTTGCTGCCTTCACATGGTCATCTTTTTTCCTTAATGCAGTTGGCATCAACTCCCACAATCACTCTTCTCTTTGGCCAAATAACCTTTGATATATTTTCCATTCATGTTCCCATATTGCTTTACAAGTCATATTCAATTTTGAGCTTTCCCTCTCCCCAATCCATATCCAAGAGCAAATATATCACTAATAATATTTTTTAAACATTCAACCATTTTCATTCTTCTTAAATCATTTTACCTTAGGACACCCTCATTAACCCTGGCCAGTAAATTAGTGGGTTTCAGTGATTCAAGGAATGGTTAACACCATATAAAAAACAAGTAGTCCTGAGATTTTATCATCAAATTAGGTGTTTAATTCCTGAGGGCATCTCAGGAAAACAGCAGTCTTGGAGCCAGAGACTCCTAAATTCCTCTTGTATATCAAGAGTCAAGCCTTTTGATGGCTACAGTTAAAAAGAAAGATTATGACAGTGATAGTAAGAATGAGCAGAAATTGGAATCCTCATACTCTTTTGGTAGATATGTAAAATGAAGTAACCACAATAAAAAACAGTTCTGCAGTTCCTCAAAAAGCTAAATGTAGAATTACCATATGACCCTGCAGTTCCATTCCTAGGTATATGCCCAAAAGGATTAGAAACAGGTATCCAAACAAAAATTTTTACATGAATGTTTAAAGCAACACTACTCACAATAGCCAAAAGATGGAAGCAACCCTAACAGTCATCAGCAAATGAATGGATAAACAAAATGTGGTATAGTCATATGATGAAATAATATTCATTATTAAAAAGGAATGAAATACTGATACATTGCTATAATGTAGATGAACCTCAAAAATAGTATGCTAAGTAAAATCAGCCAGACACAAAGCGACACATATTATATGACTCCATTGATAGGAAATGTCCAGAATAGCATACAGACAGAAGGCAGATGAGTGGTTGCTGGGGTCTGGAGGTAGGAAAGTGGATTAACTGTACATGGGCATGAATGATCTTATTGGGATAATGAAAATATTTGAAAACTGAAGGTACGGTGGTAGCTACACAACTCTAAATTTACTAAAAAAAATCATTGAATTGTACATTTACAATGGATAAATTTTATGGCATGTAAATTATACTACAGCCATAGGAGAGAGGTGGGGTGGGGGGAGAGGAAGGAAGGGAGGGAGGGAGGGAGGGAGAGAGAGAGAGAGAGAGAGAGAGAGAGAGATTGAAGGTAAGCCTGGCCGATTGGCATTCTAGAGCTTTACTAATTTGGGAGAACTAAAGAGATGATATAAGTGAATGGTACGCTATCCAGAAACAAAACTGTAGCATTCTGAGAGGTGGGAGAGAGGGGGAAAAAGAAAGGGTAAGAGGCCACAAAGGAAGTGGAAGAGTCCACACATAAGTATGCCCCTGAACCACCACTCACTAGAATCTGAGGACATTTTCCAACAGGTTTAGGGGTAAAATTAAAAACAAAGTGGAATTATTCCAAATTTGGTCTTTGGAACTCTGGAACACCACTGTTATGGTTGGAATGTTTGTCCGCTCCCAAACTCATGTTGACTTTTAGTTGATGTGGAGCCTTTAAGAGATGATTAGGTGATGGCAGATCCATCATGAATGATTTCATGCCATTATTGCAGAAGTGGGTTAGTTATCACAAGACTATTGCAGTAGTGGGTGAGTTATCACAAGACTGGATTTGTAATAAAAGTGAGTTTTGCCTGCTTTCTTCTCTCTGCCTCACATGTTTGCTTCAGCCTTCTGTCCTTCTGCCATGGGATGACCCTCATCAGATGTTGGTGCCATGCTCTTGGACTTCTCAGCCTCCAGAACTGTAAGAAATAGATGTCTTTTCTTTATAAATTACTCTGAGTAACAGAAAATAGACTAAAACAATCACCTTTATGAGTGTCCCCTCACTAACAAGGGATAATCATAATGGAAGAAAAATGGATTCAAGGCAGATCTACGCACAGAGACGGCCAAGTTTCCATCAGCTTTTACCTGGCATAAATGGATCCAGATATTTTCGCATGCTCCTAGCAGAGGATATAGAAAATAGCTGAATGTTTAGAGCCAGCAGGCCTCCCATGGGGCCATTGCCATGAGGAGCAAGGTGACATTAGTGCCAGGGCTGCAGGTGGACAATCTAACTCTGGGGCTGGATGGAGGATGTGGCTGAGATTCAGAGGACCTGAAAGGCAGACAAGGGAAGAGGTGAGTCTAAGTCAGCACAATGGTGAATAACTCTGGGCCTAGATCAGCTGAGAGCATAGACCTTATATTTCACAAGTCCTGTACTTCATCATCTAATGCCAGAATAATTCCCAATGATTGAGGGGGGCATTGCTGACGAAATTACTGTAGAGGTCTAAGGACCCACACAAAGATGTCCATGTCAACTCATTGCCTCCCCTGTGTCGCTATCTTAGAGAGGACGGATGTAGGTGCAGCGAGTTCAAATTCTAAAACACTGAGAACTATCCAAAGGAACTCAACCCAGAAAAGACTATTTTTAATGGAAAGAGACTGGTTTCCCATCATGATTTAGCATAGTAATAAGACACGTTAACTTAGTTCTCAATTGAGCACAATGGACCAAGGCTCACTCACAGTGCCCTGAAGGATGGTAGAAGAGTCTAGGGCACTATACTGGGTTCTTTGGAGCTCCATGAGACCCATCAACATTTTTACCATTGGGGATTTAATCAAGATTTCCATAATGAAGCTCAAAGCCAGGAAGATCTGAGACTGGATTACATAGTTCTTAAAAAGAAAAAAAAACAAACAAAAAAACCTTGTTTCTGTTAACCACTGGAATATATTTAGGAACCAAGTAAAAATGCCACATGCTTGAATCCGCCTAATAAATAAACATTTAGTTCCCTCTAATCCAGGAGTTCCAAATCTTGCATCCACGATGAACTTTGGGTAGAACATGAGTGCTTAGAAGGTTGAGTGCCAAACTAAGACTATAAACGTATATGTGTTTGTTTGTGGATAGAAGTTTTGTAACTTTCACGAGCTTTCTAAGGAGGGGAAAAATGGTTAACTAATCATAGAGAGGGCAGTGGAGGCCTGGGAAATGGGTAAGCCCAAAGAACGTGGGGACAGAGGAAGGTCTCATGCAGAATACTAGGAAATCAACCAACTGTAAGGTAAGTCAGATATTTTCACAAAATGATTCTCAAATCAGTGTCACATAAATTGCAAATGGTGTGATTGAAT
Organism: Cheracebus regulus; assembly: GCA_963574635.1. Classification (NCBI taxonomy): domain Eukaryota; kingdom Metazoa; phylum Chordata; class Mammalia; order Primates; family Pitheciidae; genus Cheracebus; species Cheracebus regulus. The sequence goes on from CAUYQU010104553.1 coordinate 11,064, forward strand.
TTCGTGATGGGAGGTCATTGTTGTAGACTACTGACCTGAGGCTTATGGATGCACTTTATGAGGTATGTATAGTCGATGAAATGGGATGTGAAATTTCCTACATATATGCATATGAGCATATATCTGGGTAGACAAGCTATAGCTTTCACAGAGTCTTAGAGAAGGTCCTTGACCTCTAAAAGGTTATAAGCCATTCACTTTAACTTCTGGCAGTGAAGGTTTCTTCCTATATATACAACTCTCATTTTCCCATCTTTTTTTTTTTTTTTGGTGGGGGAGAAGACAGAGTCTTGCTCTATTACCCAAGCCAGAGTGCAGTGGCGTGATCTCGGCTCACTGCAGCCTCTGTCTCCTGGATTCTAGCAATTCTCCTGTCTCAGCCTCCAGAGTAGCTGGGTTACAGGCATGCACCACCATGCCCAGCTAATTTTTCATATTTTAGTAGAGATGGGGTTTCGCCATATTCCCCAGGCTGGTCTTGAACTCTTGAGTTCAGGCAATCCACCCGCCTCGGCCTCCCAAAGTGCTAGGATTATAGGTGTGAGCCACCACGCCCAGCCCATTTTCCCATCTTTATATAATCTCCTTCTTCCACCACCTTCTCCTTTATCCCCACCTTGTTTCTCTCTCCACTCACTCCCAACTTCCTCTCTTTTTTTTACAAACCAGTGCAGAATACTAATGCAGTCCAATCTGAATATGAAAGGCAAGAGGAGTGAGTTCAGAGGGGTGACTAGGAAGGGATTAACAACCCTTTTGAAGTGAGCTCTAGCAGTTCAGGTCAGCACTTTAGTCCTTAACTAGCCCTCAGGAAAAGGACAGCTTAGGGAAGAAGCCATGGAAAGGAAGGCTTAGACTGACTACATAATTAGTATCAAATTAATATACAAGATGAGGTGTAAACTCTTTGAATGTATAAGACACTATAAATGAGGAAAGCCATTGCCAGAAGGAATGCTTCATGCGCTATTTATTGTAAAGCAGGCAAGAGGAACTGACTGAGGTAGAAGGTTAACCAGAATCCTAATCAAGGCCTCTTTAAATGAAAATTCAGTTAACAAGATTTAAACAGTACCTGTCTTCATTAGTAATATAAATATTTCTTTAAAACATTTTGGAATTAAACAAAGGATAAGATCAAGTTTCTTCACTGGCTGAATTACTAGGGACTGATTCTTACCTAGTTGTGTGGATGGCCCTTAGTCATTATTCCCAAGAACCATTCATAAAACATGAGCTATCATATGATAATTTTCACTTTGCCAGGACTTCTACCTTTCATAAAAGAAGCTGTCCTTGGCGTTAGTGAGCTGTCTCCAGGAACAGACTGACTCACTGATAGAATCGCCTCAGAATAATCTGGTATTCAAATGGTGCATATTTAGCACTATGCTAATTACTTTTCATTCATTTTATTCTCACAAAATATCTATAATGTAAGTATTATCACCATCTCTAATTTACTAGATAATGAAACAGTCTTAGTGATGACAAATACATACAGATGGTCATACATTTGTTAAAGAGGTAAAAGTAATAATTGAAGTCAGGTCTGCCAGATACAAATTACATGTTCTTCCTTCCAATCCATACAACCATTATGATCAATAATGTGACTAAATTTATGTATAAACATAACAATTTTTCAAAAGAGTCATCTTGTCTGACTCTATTGTACTCTTATTGCTTCAAAAATTTTTAGAACTTCAGGCGGGCCTGGTGGCTTATGCCTGTAATTTTAGCACTTTAGGAGGCTGAGGCCAGTGAATCACCTGAGGTCAGGAGTTTGAAACCAGCCTGGCCAACATACTGAAATCCTGTCTCTACTAAAAATACCAAAAAATAATAATAATAATAATAATTATGCATGGTGGTGGGGGCCTGTAATTCCAGCTAGAAGGGAGGCTGAGGCAGGAGAATCACTTGAACCCGGGAGGCGGAGGTTGCAGTGAGCCGAGATTGCGCCATTGTACTCCAGCCTGGGCAACAAGAGTGAAACTCTAACTCAAAAAAAAAAAAAATTTAGAACTTCAAGAACGTCTTCATGGTCTATGAATAATTGTTTTGAATCTTCTCAATGTTATAAATTTTATTTTGGGGGGAGGGTTAAAAATATCTTTATTGAGACAGTTCACTTGCCATACGATGAACTCATTTAAAGAATACAATTCACTAGTTTATTTAACTATTATTATTATTTTTAAATATGGCACAATATATATAACAAAATGTGTCATTTACCATCGAGGTGTATGACTCAGTGGCATTAACTGGATGACTGTATCATTTTTTATGGATATAAGTAATGCTGCAAATATACATCCTTATATGTACTTTGTGCAAATTTTTCCATAAGATAGAAATCTCTCATCTGTGATGGGCCAGTGGTAAAGAGTGATAAAAATGGGTTGGTCCTTTCCTAGGATAGCTACATTACCATTAAACATGATTGTTTTTATTTCAATAGGTTTTGGGGGAACAAGTGGTATGGGTTACATGAATAAGTTCTTTAGTGGTGATTTCTGAGATTTTGGTTACCCATCACCTGAGCAGTGTACACCGTACCCAATGTGTAGTCCTTTATCCCTTGCACTCCTCCCACCCTTCCCCATGAATCCCCAAAGTCCACTGTATCATTCTTATGCCTTTGTGTGATGGTGGTAAATTTTAATTCTTTGAGGGAGGAATAATTTTTGGAAACTGGCAAAACATCGTTATATTGAGCTAAGTGTGATGAAGCTAGATAATAAAGTTTGAGCAGAAATAAATTGTGTTTATAATGTAACATTTATCTTCCTGCATAGTTCACATATCAGCTCAGCAGCTAAAGATTTCATGAATTAATGAGTAGATGGGTATCTTATTCTGTTTGGGCTTTTACAGCAGAATACCATAGTCTGGGTGGTTTAAAACAACCGAAATTTATTTCTTACAGTTCTAGATGATAAGAAGTCAAAGATCAAGATCAAGGGACCAGCAGATTCAGTGTCTGATGAAGCCCTGCTTCCTAGTTCAGAGAGGATGACTTATTGTGTCTTCACATGGTGGGAAAGGCAAATAAGCTCTCTGGAGTCTCTTTTATAAGGGCATTAATCCCATTCATGAAAGCTCTGCCTTCATGACCCAATCACCTACCAAAGACCACACTTCCTAATATCATCCCATTGGGAGTCAGTATCTTAACATATGAATTTTGGGGATAACCAACATTCAGTCTCTGGCAATGGTAAACAAATCTCCCAAAAGGATTACACTTTGACTTTGAAGGATGATACTCATTAGAAAACATAGGTTCAGATATATCTGTTTTGTTTAATTTTTTTTAGTTAGTGACATCATGTATCTCCTAGCAAGAACACCAGTTGGATTGATTCAAAAGTAACACAGGTGGTCCTCTCTTTAGTAGGTTTCATTTTTATGACTTATAACTCAGCCTCAGTCTGGCACCCTCCCTAGAAATAAAACGTTGCAAAAACAGGCTAAGCATCAACCAGAAAGATTCATGACAGCAATGTGCAGAGTGAATACTCAAGAATAAATACAATTTAGGAGGAGCTCTTCATCTTATCTGAAGAAGATAAGAACCTCTGAATCTTTGCCCATTTTTATAACCTAATCTCTTTTAATAAAAGTAAAACCTTTGGATGCATCTGCTGGGCAATAAATTTATTTTATGACTTCGCAACCAAATGCTTGGCCTACAGATATATAACTTCTTGCTAATTTTAGAATCATCTGATTTTTACAGGCATGAAAATCTGTAATTAGGCCTTACATGATTTTTATACAACATTATACACAGAATGAGACAAAATAGATTATAAAATAAACAATTATAATAATTGAGTATAGTTATATTGAAATAATCCAACTAAATCATACATTTGATTACAGCTAAGCGCTTGGTTCTAGTCACAGCATGTACTTTTTGTCAATGTACAGTCTCTATTTATTGTCCACCACTAACTGCCAAATACCAGACTCATATCCAACTATCTTTTGGATATTTCCACCTGGATGTCCAGTCAAGACTGTTGTTTACAGCTGTGCAAGCAGTATACTATATACCACCCAGATGAATGGGAGCCATTTACATAGAATATCATATAAATACTGCCTCCAGGAGTTGTATAACACAACTACCTTGTGTGCAGACAAAACACATCCAAAATGAAACGTTAAAAAGTCCCTCAACCAAAATGAGCTTACCTTGCTGAGTTCATCTTTTTTGAACTGATAATGTTGCCTTTTCTCTACCAACCAGCATTGAAGTTTAGAAGTCTTTGAAAGTTCATTTGGGCTCTACGTTCCATCAGTGACTGAGCCAAGTAGATTCTTACCTTCAAGATACCCATCAGATCCATCTTCTGTTTTCCTTTCCTAGTGGAAGAAAATCCTGACTGTTCCCTCATGGTTTGGAATTATAGAATCGCAGATTTGAAAGCAATCATGGATTTTACAGATTCAGGCCAAATCACTCATTTTACAAATGTAGTAACTGACGTCAAGAAAAGTTCAATGGGCCAGGCATGGTGGCTTAGGTCTGTAATCCCTGCAGTTTGGGAGGCCGAGGGAGTCAGATCACTTGAGGTCAGGAGTTCAAGACCAGCCTAGGTGACATGGTGAAACCCCATCTCTACTGAAAATACAAAAATTAGCTAGGCATGGTGGTGGGCACCTGTAATCCCAGCTACTCAGGAGGCTGAGGCAGGAGCATCGCTTGAACCCGGAAGGCGGAGGTTGCAGTGCCCCGAGATCGCACCACTGCTCTCCAGCCTGGGCAATAGAGTGAGGCTCTGTCTCACAAAAAAGTTAAATGATCTGATAAAGGTAGCATATATAACAAGTTCAGTGATAGAAATGAGATCAGAATAGGAATCTCCTAGTCCTCCTGACCCATAAAGTGATAGTCTCTTTCTTCACCTGGCCCCATCATCTATCTCCTATCTTTTCCTACTTCAATTCATACTAAAACCTTTGGCCAGATCAATCTATATAAAATATTACTTTCCTCATAAACCTTGTATGGCTCCACACTGGTTGTAAAGTAAGCACAAATTTCCTATTCAATGACTCAATACAGATGCAACCTACCTTTCTACACAGTTTAAAAACAGAAAATACATCAACATAATTTATTTCACATTAATAAAAGAGAAAATTGTATGTTTCTTTCAAGCGTATCAAAAAATTTGCTGATTTTCAATATTATATATAATCTAAAAGAAACCTAGTGCCAGGCATGGTGGCTCATGCCTGTAATCGCAATGACACAAGAGGCTGAGGCAGTAGGAGGCTGCAATGAGCTGCAGTCATGCCACTGCACTCCAGCCTGAACAACAGTGCAAGACCTAAATACTAAAAAGAAAAAAGAAACAAAGAAACCCAATTGGCCTCAGTTAATTTGCCAAAGAAATGAAAGCTTATCTTCACACAAAAACTTGTGCACTAATTTTTACAGCAGTTTTGATCATAATAGCTCAAAAATAGAAACAATCCAGATGGCCTTTATCAGGTGAATGATTAAAATCTGGTACATCCTTACCATGGGAGACACTCAACAATAAAAAGGAATGAACAATTAACTTTTAGAGCAGCCTGGATAAATCTTCAGGGAATTATTCTGAATTTTAAAAAGTCAATCCAGAAGATTCATTTAATGGAACCATTAAATGATTCCATTTAAATAACATTGAGATAACAAAATTAGAAATGGAGAACAGATTAGTGGTTGCTAGGGTTTAGGAATGGGGTAGAGGAGTGGATGTGGCTATGAAGGAGTCCCATGAGGGGGACCCTAGGAATAGTTTTGTGTCCTAAACTTATCACATGAATCTACACATGTGATAAAACTGCATAGGATTACACACACATGCACACCTGTGTGTGTCCATGAGAACATGGAAAACTGGTGAAATAAAATAATCTCTGTAGATTGCATCAAAATCAGTTTTCTAGTTTGATAGTATCGAGATGTTACCATGAGGGAAACTGGGTGAAGCATACACAGGACCTCCCAGTACAATTTTTCCAACTTTCTAACAATATAAAATTATTCCAAAATAAAAAGTTTTAAATATATTAAAATATAAAGAGATTCTTAAGCAAAAAATAATTCTGATTTCTTAACTTCCTTTGCTTTTAATCATGAAAAATTGTTTGATCCTGCCCAGTGTGAGAAAATTTAAAAAGGATTTAATGTCATCTCTCCAGTCAATGTGCAGGTAGTTAGAGCTTTTTCAATGATGAGAAGACCAGAGGTTGAAAGGGGAGCTCAGTGGGCAGGTGAAACAAAGCTTATTAAATGAGCCAGAAGTTGGCAGTGACCCCTTACAGGATGCTACATCAAGTTTAACGATACTCAGAGTCAGTAGAAAGAAGCCAATGAAGACCTAAAGAGGTAACTGTAAATATTTAAGGCTTTACACAAATGGTACTTAATAACACTTCGATGCTTGCATTTCATTAAGATTCTGCCTTTGAAGTCAGCCTGATCAAGGTTTGAGTGCCAGCTTCCCATCATTCTTTGGATAATGTATTAAAATTGAACCCCTTTGAGGCTCTGTTCCCTCATGAGTAAAATAGTGTTAGTAGTAGTATTTACTTGTTTGGGGTGGCTGTGAGAATAAAAAGGAATAATGTATGTAAAATGTACAGCATAGTTCCTGGAGCATAAGTGTACAATAAAGGATAGATATTAATTTTTCTGTCTTTCCTAAAAAGGAAGGAAGAAAGGAGGAAACTTTTTAGCAAACAAGAAACAGAAAGATAATTCTTTAACTTGCTAAAGGTTATATTTTTTAAAAACTATCATAAATGTTATAACAAATGGAGAAACTTCAGATGTATTCTCTTTGAGATCAGAAACAAGACCATAGTTCCCATCTATCATTGCTAACTTTTAATCTATTACTGTCAGCTGTGGCCAGTGATATAAAGAAAAAATTAATTAATACAAAATGAAAGGGCCTGGGGCAGTGGCTCACACCAGTAATCCCATCACTTTGAGAGGCTGAGGTGGGAGGATCACCTGAGGCCAGGAATTCCACACTAGCAACTCTGGGCAACATAGCAAGACTTTGTCTCTAGAAAAAAAAAATAATTAACTGGGTGTGGTGGCACATGCCTGTAGTTCCAGATACTCAGAAGGCTGAAGTGGAAGGATCCCAGAGTCCAAGAGTTTGAGACTACAATGAACTATGATTGTGCCCCTGCATTCCAGCCTGGACTACAGAGTGAAACAATATCTCAAAAACAAAACAAACAAACAAAACAATTACTTACAATAAAAATATTATGATCTACCTAAAAAACATCAGCAACAGATTCAGCAGACAAAATGCAGTATTAGAATTCATATGAGAGTTCAAGATTGTTACCACATAAAATATTAACCTCCAAATATAACTTCCATTTGCTGACGCCAAGAATAATGTGCTAGAAAAGACAAGCAAATGTGAAACTGTCACAATGGCAAAAAGAAATTACAAATAATATAAAGACAAAAGAAACAAATGCCTTTATGGAGAAAAATTTCCAATAAAGAATAAAATATTATTTAAATAAATGGAGAAATGGTCCATACTCTTGGATGGGACAACTTACTATAAACATTCTCACTAATTTAATCTGTTTAATGCAATACTAATCAAAATTCCAGTTGAATTGTTTGAGGAACTTGATAAACTTAATGTAAATATATATGAAGAGAGAGAGAGATGGATTTTTGCTCTTATTGCCCAGGTTGGAGTGCAGTGGCACAATCTAGGCTCACTGCAACCTCCACCTCCCAGGTTTAATCTATTCTCCTGCCTCAGCCTCCCCAGCAGCTGGGATTACAGGCATGTGCCATCACGCCCAGCAATTTTTTTGTATTTAGTAGAGATGGGATTTCACCATGTTAGTCAGGCTACTCTCGAATTCCTGACCTCAGGTGATCTACCTGTCTCAGCCTCCGAAAGTGCTGAGATTACAGGTGTGAGCCACTGTGGCTGGCCTAAAATTTATACTGATGAATAAAGGTCTATGAATAGCTAAGTTAATCCTATAAAGGCAATGATGGAGTTACCTCAAGAATCACAGACTAGCCCTGCATGGTGGCATGTGTCTGTAGTCCCAGATAGTTGAGAGGCTGAGGTGGGAGGACTGCTTGAGCCCAGGAGTTCAAGTCCAGTTTGGGCAAAATAGAGAGACCCTGTCTCTAAATAATAATAATAAATAGAACATAGGTAACTAAATAGCAAGACAAATCAATGGAAGAAAAAGATTGGTAAACCAGCCCACTGTATGGAGAAAAATGTAATCAGGACCCTATCCACTCCACATACAAAGTTACTCTAGTTGGATTAAAGATGTAAATATGAACAGTAAAACTATAGTACTAATAAAATGAAATATAGGAAAATATTTTGTGACCTCCAAGTCAGAAAGAACTTCTCAAAAATGCTTGAGAAGCACAAATGCAAAAGAAAACATTAATTACTATGACAACTTCAAAATATCAAAGCTCTGTTCAACTAAGGACATCACTGGCAAAATTATTACATGATAGAATTATGGAAGCTGACAAGAGTTTTGAAATTTCAAAAAACAAAGTGTTAATATCTAGAATATACAAGGGCATTTTGTAAGTCAGAAAGATAAAGATAGCAAACCCAATTAAAAATGGATAAAGAATATGGACAGGCAATTTAGAGAATAAACTCAAAAAGCTAGCAGAAATAGGATAAGGTGTTCAAAATCACTGAAAATCAGATATATGAAAATTAAGACAGCATAGGTATTATTTTATACTTATTAGACTGGCAAAATTCTAAAAGCTATAAAATGACAAATGCAGGCATGCGGTAAAGGAGCAAAGGTTCTGTTCTGTTGGTAGGAGTGTAGATTATTGTGGACATTATAGACAGCAATTCATCTATACACAGTCAAATTACCAATACGGCCAACAGTTTCACTAAGGATATACCAATAATTCTCATAAAGGCTAATAAGAAGACACAGACAAAACATTCACTTCAGAATTGTTTATGGCAGCAGGAAGATGAAGGTGACCAGAAAGTTCCTCATTAGAAAAGTGGACAGGTAAAATATGGTACACACAAATGTTTCATAAAGTTCTAATAAAGCAGTTAGAAGCAATGCATTATATTCATTTACCACAACTCGAATAGATCTTTAAAACATACTGTTGAGTAGAAAAGTAGGGCACAGTATGAGATACAATGTGTAACAGAATACTATTTTCCTAATTTAAAACCCATATGTATAAAAATCTCTGCATATTTGGCAATAACACAAACAAAAATAAACATCAAACACATATTCAATGTTAAATAAAATGTCATTTAAACAATTATTTATAGGGTGAAGAGAAAAATGGGAGTAGGTCATGAAGATTAAAATAAATTAATCACTAAACCAAGCTGATTACAAAGAAACAGAAATCCTAAATAAACTGATAATCATTAAACTGAGTATGTGAATAAGTCTTCTCCCTTACCGTACTCAAAACAGATACCAAGGCCTTAAAGATTTACATGCAAGTTTTGCTAAAACTATCAGGCAGAGATAGCTATTACTCACAGAAACTAATTTAGAAACCTGAAAGAGAGGGGGTATCCAGCTCATGCCCTGAGGCCTATATATGACTTTGATACTGAATCTAGACTATTATAGTATAAGAAATATATACCATATAAGATCAAATTCTCATATGCACATGAATGCCAAGTATCCTAAACAGAATACAAAAATATCACCCAGGAGCAGTGGCTCACACCTGTAATCCCAGCACTGCAGGAGACTGAAGTGGGCAGATCACTTGAGACTAGGAGTTCAAGATAAGCCTGGGCAACACGGCGAAACACTGTACCCACAAAACATATGAAAACTAACCAGGTGTGGTGATGCACACTTGTAGTCCCAGCTACTCAGGAGGCTGAAATGGGAGAATCACCTGAGCCTGGGAAGTTGAGGCTACAGTGAGCCTTGACTGAGCCACTGCACTCCAGCCTGGGAGACAGAGTCAGTGCCTGTCTCAAAAAAACAAATTAAAAAACAAACAGTAATATCAAGTTGAACAATGTATAAAAACCTGATATAATTCAACATAGTAGCATTTTCTACAAGAATGAAAGAATGGGTCAAAATTCAGAAATCTAATTATATAAATTATTATATTAACAGATTAAAAGAAAACTACATATCATTATTTACACAAGCTGCTATGTATTGGATATGATTTGTTTGTCCTCACCAAAAGTCATATTGAAATTTTATCCCCAAAGTGGCAGTGTTGGTAGGTGGGGCTTAGTGGGAGGAGTTTGGGTCATGGGGGCAGAGCCATTATGAATGGCTTGGTGCCCTTCTAGAAGTAATAGATGAGTTATTGCTCTTACAAGACTAGATTAATTCCCCAGGAATGGATTATTTCCAAGGCGAATGGGTTGTGATAAAGCCAGGATGCCCGTTGGTTTTGTCTCTTTGCATGTGTCTACTTCCCCTTGACCTTCTTCTATGTTATCATGCAATATGAGGCCTTGGCCAGAAGCCAAGGCCATGCCCTCAAATTTCCCGGAATACAGAAAAACGGGCTAAACAAAATTCTTTTCTTTATAAATTACCTAGTCTCAGGCATGACCCAGTGATCCCATGAGAAATGAAAAGATATGCCTAATAAAAACTTATATGCAAAATTTCATAGCAACTTTATTCATAATTTAAAACACCCTTTCAACTGGTAAATGAATAACTACATGGTAGTACATCCATACAATGGAAGCCCACTCAGCAACAAAGAACAATCTACTGAAATACATAACAACATGGAAGAATCTTAAACACATTATGCTAAGTGAAAGAAACCAGACGCCCCAAATCTACATGTTGTGTAATCCATTTTTATGACATTTGGGGTATGACAAAACTATTGGGATGGAGAAGAAATGAGCAGTTTCCAAGGACTGTGCATAAAGAGAGGGGCTGACTATAAAGGGATATTATCTCCTATATCTTGTCTGTGGTAGTAATTACACAACTCTATGCATTGGTCAAATACTCATAGCATGTACCAAAAAAGTGAATTTTATTCTATGTAAATTTTAAAAATAAATAATTTTAATAGGGATAATGAGCAATTCACAAAAGAAGAAATTCAAATGGCCAATAAACCCTTTCATGGGGGTTTATTCTAATAGTAACCATGAAAGGTTATTAATAATAACCATGAAAGGGGTTTATTGGCCATTTATTGGCCTCTCATGGAGGGTTATTCTAATAATAACCATGAAGGGTTATTAATTTATTACTAATGGGGTAAAGTCAAGAAAGACATTCTGGAAGAAGTGACACTGGTTTGGTTCTCAAAGGACTTTGAAAAATTAACCAGCTGTGCAAGGGAATCATTGGGTGTTTTCTACAAAACGGACAGAATTGCATGTGGTCAGAAGCATGAAAGTACACGATCAAACTTGGGGAGTATCCATGAACAAAGCCAAATGTTTAATTTTTGTAGGCCTAGTCTCTGGCACATATTTTACCTCCAACCTTGGATGTATCCTTTACAAAGCACAGCATAAGTCAAAACACACTTTGGCGATGATGATGAATAGTTTTGACACGAGTGGAAAGAATGATGACCTGTGGGAAGCAATAATTTATCTAGACTTGAACAAACTGTGTAGTCAGATGATAAAAACAGAACTGGAAGGAAACATGGTGAACACATCTAATGATCATCCTTCTTTTCCCTACTTTTATTTCTTTGTTTTCTATAGCATCTTCATTTTCCAGATGCACTCTGGAAAACGAGTCTGTTGAAATAATGCTGCTCAAATTATAAATCTTTAGATGATAAGATTGATATAACTGATGAAATTAGCTTTTTGTTGGAGTACAATGGCTGAACAATGGACTGGATCACTGCCTGACTGGTTGAATTACATTAGTAACCAGACTGGGAATTTGTAGGTCTGGCTATTATGTTTTTCTAAGGAGCAAAACAAATCGGAATGATTCTAATTCAGTAAAGCTTGCATTTTATGACAGTCAAAAATTAAAATTGAATAGAAAATGATCATTGTGGTGGTGTCACATAGTTATAACCTAACTGTAACATTCTTTTTCTTAGAAATAAAAAAAAAAATAGACTTGAATGGGGAAAATAGTAAAATAGCCAAAGCGCCTGTAGAATAAATCGGAATTCTGTTACCGCACCACTGTGACATCATACCCAAGTTGTCTTGCTAATCATATCATATTAGCAACTGTATACAAGATGGGTATGATCAGGTAGCTTGAGTCAAATCTCTTCTTAATACCAATGTCCTCAGGGAGAAATAGAGAACCAAAATTCTGGTAGCAATTGCATATTCAGTGCTATGAAAGGAACTGATACTGGAGCCAAGGCAACAATTTTCCTCTTTATCCAAATGTCTGAAAATGATAACTTTTCAAAAATGTTGAAAATCAACATGGAGCAAGAAGGAAAATGGTCACGCAAAAGCCAATGCAGTCAAGAGCTGAGAATAGTTGTGCAGCTTAGTTTAGCAACTCAACCACGCGAGCCTCCCAAATAACACAGGGTACAATCTCATAGCTTGGGCCACCTTGTTTCACAAATTCTGCCGTAAATTAGTCTACTAAGTATATTTGTTTGACAACCCATAAAAATATCATAAAGCTGTTGTTTCAGAAAACAAAAAATGAATATTGCTGATTTTCAATGGGTGAAAAGTTTCCGAAAAATACATTTTTTAAAAAGGTTAGGGCCAGGGAGGTGGCTCAAGCCTGTAATACTAGCAATTTGGGAGACTGAGGCAGAAGGATTGCTTGAAGCCAGGAGCTCTAGACGAGGCTGGGCAACAAAGGGAGAGTTTGTATCTAAAAAAAACAAAAAAATAACAAAAAAACAACTTAGCCCGAGGTAGTGGTAGATGCCTGTGGTCCCTGCTACTCAGGAGGCTAAGGTAGAAGGATCCCTTGAGCCCAAGAATTTGAAGTCTGCAGTGAGTCATGATCCCACCACTCCAGCCTGGGCGATAGGGTGAGACTTGGTCCAAAAACAAACAAAACAAGTCTAGGAAGTTCAAAATACATTATGGATTTTTAGTTTTTTAACTTTGTAGATTAACTTATTTCACTGAAGCCTTAAAACATGCCTCCCATTTTAGATGAAAAAGACTACCGCAGAGTCCTCTTGACTGGCCAAGGTCACATGTGAGGGGGTCTCGAGCCCATAGCCAAGGCCTGCGGTCCAAAAGAACCAGGCAGCCTGTGCCCAGGGTCAGTTTTGGTCCACAGTGAGACCCTGATGGCCACCACCACACTGGTAGGACAGACTCCTCTCCTGCAGGATTGCACATACAAGATTGCCACGTCGTATCCTCTACATCCAAGGGGCAAAACTGAGCACTTATCACAAAAGGTGAATGTTGTAAAGGGACAAATAAATCATGCCTGGAAGTTCTCAAAAGCTCAGAGATGCAGCAGCAGACAACAGCTGGAAGTTGTCTGGACTCTTGGCTGGAAGTGGCTGCTGTGGGTTTCTCAGAGGAAGGGAAGGAAGTCCCAGCCCTCCTGCAGGTTCAAGAGGCCTCAGGTTATCCTCAAACTCACCCCCCGGTTGACCTTCTGGGCCCCTGCATCCGTGAAGCCCAGCTTCACACAGATGATGAGGGCCAGCAGGTAGATCGGAACCCTGGGCCTTTCCTGAGAGTCCCCTAGCAGTAGAAGCCCGTGATCTTGTTCTCATCAGTGTTGCAAAATGGACCAAACTTATGCTGCAATCCAGGCTGCACCCCTGTCTGCCTCCAGCTCCAGATGGTGAAGATCACGCAGTGCATGAGGACAAGAAAGTGGGCACGGCAGGCCAGATGGTGGCCTCCAGGATAGACTGTGTGGTCGCGTGCTGGTGGTGGCAGTAGAGGAGGAGCCTCTGCCCCACTCCAGCAACTCCACTGACCTTTCCGAAGTGGTCCGAGAAAAACAGCAGGTCTTCTGGCAGCCCTGCAAGAGGGAAAGGGAAGCATCCACTGTTACTGGTGGTTTCGCTGCAAGTTGTTCATTTTTCATTCCTATGATTTAATCTGAAAGCAAACAATTTCAGTGTTAACTAGAACCTCAGCCCCCTCAGATGATTTCCAAGAGAATAGGTACACATATAATATATATTTCATTGCCCATATCTTCAATGACTCTCTCAGCACTTTGTAAATATATTTCTTAATTTTCATACATGATTCCGAGGTGGCCAGAGAATAAAACAGAAACTGAAATGGGTAATAGACTTCCACTCACACATTGTTGGCTAGAGTAAGAGAGAAAGTGGGGAGCCTCTTTTGGATTTCTCTGGGAGGTTAGAAGCAGATGGAGAAATCCTTGAGGCATAGACATTCGGAAGTAGAATGTGGGAAAGATTTGAGAAAGACAATTTTTCATACTTTTAATTAAACAAATGATAAAAATCAGAAGAGCAAATACACCTGCCAAGTGCAGTCTTGGGAGTAGAGGCTGCTTGTTTTTATGTTGTTGCCTTACCAAAAGGCAAAAAAAAAAAAAAAAAAAGCCAATTTGACAGAAATTCTAAAAATTCAGTGTCTATAGTGGAAATATGTTTTTCCCAGAGCCATCCCAGAAGTAGCTTTCATGCATTAAATGCTGTCTTGTATTCTTCAGCAGCTCGGGCATACTTAAATCAGAGGAGTAGAAAAAAAACTCATTTTGGGACCATGGTCCCATTCCCCCTGGTAGTAAGTGTAGCCCATGCCATACACATTCAGACTGCAGCTGTTTCTAAGGGGTTATCAGGGGCCTTCTGGTTGCAGAAAGAGAACAAGGACATGTGCATTGTGCTCCAAAATGTCATCTATCATTGTTAATATATCTCAGGAAATTAGGCTGTAAACAGCTTGCAGAACGGAAATAGGAGTTTTGTGTTTTTTTTGAAATAAAGAAAAATACTCATATGACATCCAAGAACACCAAGTAAAATGACCTGATTATTGCTTCCTACAAACTTGTCTTTGGTGTTCAAGCTGGAGTTGCCTTTTTCAATTCAATCCATCTTTTGATCTGCTACCAACCCTTCCTATTCTTCTAGGGTCTCTGATCCCTTTTCTTACTGATATTTATGTGCTATATGAAAGCAATTATTCAACAGCACATTTGTGGAGTTCAGGAAGGCAACATCTCATCCTGCAGTATATCTTGCAAAGGCTCCAGTCTACCCAAAATGAGCAAAAAATCACTGTCTCAAAACCAGAAATCTGAAGCCTTAAAGACCATGACCCTTTATTGGACTAACTCGAATTTTTGTTTACTTTGGTATATCTAGATGTAATTTTTTAAAAGCCATAGGCTGGGAGCAGTGGCTCACACCTGTAATCCCAGCACCTTGGGAGGCTGAGGCAGGAGGATCACTTGATCCCAGGAGTTTGAGACCAGCCAGGACAGCATAATGAGTTCCCCATCTCTACAAAAAAAAAAAGAAAAATGCAAAGTTAGCTGGGCATGGTGGCACACACCCATAGTCTCAGCTACTTGGGAGCCTGAGGTCAGAGGATAACTTGAACCTGGGAGGTTGTGGCTGCATTTAACCGTGATCACACTACTGCACTCCAGCCTGGGTGACAGAGTAAGACTTTGTCCCATAAAACAAACAAAAATAAACAAATAAAAAATTTAAAAAGCAATATAAATAATTTAAATAATAACAAATGTATCATTCAAAAAAAGTCAGGTATACTTCCCTCAACACTGCTCCCCCAAGAAAACTTAATAGATTGATGCATAGTCTTGCAAACTCCTTTCAATTCTAAGAATATCTGTGCCTTGTCCAAATCTCTCTATATTTTAAGAGACTAAATGGGATCAGAGTGTTTCAAAATGTACTTTTTAAAACTTCATATAAATAGAATGCTTTCTACATTAGTATATAAAAAAGTATTTCATTTTTAAACTTTTATAGTGTCACGTTGTAGGAATATGCTATAATTTATTTAACCAGCTCTCTATTGATGAATATATAGGTTCCTTTTTCAGTGTTTGTTATTGTAACTACAGCAACAATATAATGTGTGTACATTTTTGTTTAAAAATTGCTGTTTCTCAGATTATGAAAATAGTATGTGTTTACTCTAGAAAATTCAAGGAACACAGACAATTACAAATAAGAAGATTAAATACATCTTGAACCCTACCACTAAAATATAAACACTGGTAATGTTGTGGCATATAGCCACTTAGTCTTTTATCTGGGCAAGAGAGTTAGAGGCATGGCTGCTTGTGTTATGCTTCTTTTTATTACTACATTGAGATACGCCAGATGTAACAAATACTGTTGATAGTCTAATGTGCATTTTACCCTTCTTCTTTACTAAAGGAGTTCAACTCTCTGCAGTATAGCAATATTCCCAGCAAAAAACAATGTTTCCCAGTTATTTGAAGATTCTGGATGAATGAGATGGAAGGGAAAGTTTATTGGAGATTTCAGGCAACATCTTGCTTTCCTTATTATTTCCTTTTTCTTTTCCTGGGAGCATGCATGTGAGTCTGGATGTGGAAGAGCCATCTTGTGACCATGAAGTGACAAGCATGAGGACAAAATCACAGGCTAAGAGTGGTAGAATGGAAAGATAGAAGGAGCCTGGGATCTGGATGATGACAGGAAAACATTGCAGAAGCTCAGGATGTTCTACCTTCATATTTTTGGTAATATGAGGAAAATACAATCCTATTTGAAAACCCTATTACAATCAGGGTTCTAGTATATAAAAATAAACATAATCTCTGATATTCTGTAGATGCAAACTTTTAAAATCCTACTTTATTCGTTTGACATTACATTGTGAGCACTTCCTGATGACATCAAATATTTCTTAAAAGCATAATTTTTAATTGCTGCATAGTATCTGCTCTGTTGTGGTCCAAACAACTGCTCTGTAGTCAGTATCAACGATAATTAGAAAACAGGAGGTCAGCCAGGTGCAGTAGCACACGCCTATAATCCTAGCACTTTGGGAGGCCAAGGCTGGTGGATCCCCTGAGGTCAGAAGTTTGACACCAGCTTGACCAACATGGCAAAACTCAGTCTCTATGGAAAATACAAAAATTAGCTGGTATGGTGGCAGATGCCTGCAATCCCAGGTACTCAGGAGGCTAAGGTAGGCGAATCACTTGAACCCAGGAGGTGGAGGTTGCAGTGAGCCAATATCATGTCACTGCACTCAGGCCTGGGCAACAGAGTGAGACTTCATCTCAAAAAAAAAAAAAGAAAGAAAGAAAGAAAACAAGAAGTTAAGTTCGGCCTTGACAACACAGCAAGGCCTTGTCTCTAAAAAATAATAAAATAATAATAAATTTAATATTCTTTAAAAAAAATAGAGAAGTTGAAAATTTCACAAGAGCAGCCCTTTCTTCAGCACCTTGGTCCCACTTCTCATTCTGGAGTTTTTAAGGACTTAGTTTTATAGGCTTATCCTGATTTTTGTGATAGTCACCATAGCACTATTATTTCTGTACTCTGTAAATCAAAGTTCATCAGGCACTGAGAAAACTCCACAGATAAGCAATTAGCTGATTCTAGTGGATAAGATGACAAGCTAATATTTTAAGGTTTTAACTATTTTTTTTCTTCATATATTCTGCCCTTTTCTTTCCTTCCATCTAAGTAGGCAGCGGGCTCTGTTCTCACTGTCTTGGGGAAAAGAGGTAAGGTGACTCAGAAAAAAACCGTTAAGTGCAAGAGCAAGTTCAGAGATTCAAGAGATCTAATCCCACAAAGAAAGAAATTCCACAGGCACTGAGGACGTTTAAAATATAGAAAGGGAGAAGGCTTTTCCTCAGACTAGAAATGGATTCTTTCAAGCTGGGCAAGAGTAGTGCAGAGAATCAAGTAACTTTCATTTCTCGGCTGTTCTAGCAGGGAAGCATCAAGATCCTAGAAAGCAACAAGCTGTTAGGTGCTTCTTGACAGGCAGGTCTGTATGCAGCGTTGGCAAAGATTCCTGAGCCCCAAGAGCAATAGGAAAGCAGCCAAGGACCTCTGACTTGAAGGGACTCTGTGGACCAGGAGACTGGACATCTCAGCAGCTATCTATTTATACCTCTGATTAACAACTATACGTGTGTCCCTTCATTACTGTGATTCACCCCATATCCCCCTACACCTTGGCACCATATAAAACCTCAAATGCATGGCATTGCTGTGTTAAGGTGTGCACCACTGGGGCTCAGACTCTGAAATATAGATGTTAGGGAAATAGTTATATTTTTGCATAACAATGATTGAAGCCTGAAAATCACACATGCTACAACAATGTTAAGGATGAGCTCTTCTAACCCCACTTTTTATTATGCAATGATTCACTGTGATGTTTTCTGCTCTGGCCAAGAAAAAAAAAAAGCCATTCTGATAAAAGAAAATTTATCTCACACTTATAAAAAGCACACAGTTGAATAGCTTTATCTTAAGATTTTGGCATTAGCTTCTACGTCAATTCATATCCACATTCAAGGCTACACAGAACTACGCCCCAACAAAAGTTAATTTCAGGATGTTTAACTTATCCGCCAGCTCTACCACAGTTTAAAATTATGATGCCAGGAAATCTGATTATTTCAAATTTGAAAAGAATATTACCAAGCCACACCTGTCAAAAATCTTATTAGCATATGACTCTGCCGAACAAGGAAGATGGGAAATGTAGTTGCATTCACAAAGAATGTGTGGAGACTGCCAAGAAAGCAAATCATCTTTGGAAGTCACCCTTATTTGGAAATATTCTAGTTATAGAGCTATGGTTTTTTAAACAAAAGCATTCACCATATCCCTTTTTGAAAACACGTCTTTCTGAAATATAGGAAAATAATCAAATAGTATGCTATTCAGTTCTTCTGTGATTTACTTGAAAACAACTAAGGCTAAAAGCAAAAAAAAAAAAAAAAAAAAAAAAAAAGGACAAATCCCGCCAAGAACTGCAAGTAGCTTCCTGTACGCACTGTGATGTAGTGGAAAAAGCAAAGTGTCTGGAGTCACACAGATCTGTTTTGAAGCCTGACTGCACTCAGCTAGTTGGGTAACCTTGGGCAAGTAACTTTATCTTCTCTATAATTCATCTGTAAAAATAATTAAATTATATTAAATGAGAAAACATATGTGAAAGTGCTTATTGAAGGATATTCTCTCTGTAAGACTTAAGGAAAAGCATAATAGTTATACATGGTTATTCTGATGTACAGTAAAAAGTGCATGTCTTAGTAAATGCACAAAAGTATTTAGATGAGTTCTAAAAGGAATTGAACAGCAAAATGGCATAAACTGTTACTTAGCCACATGCAAAATTAGAAACTGGAGACACATTGAAATAAATCCCGCTTATTCTACTTCAAATGGATCCTATAAAGATCCTTTTTAGTCACTAGTTGCCTTATGAAATTTGCTATAAGCAAAATTTCTAGAAATTCTAATGCTCTAGTAAAATACCAGATCTTGCTATTTCTAAGGGAATTATGAGAATAAAATCAATGAAAAATAAGTATCAGCAGTGTCTCCTCTTTTAGCCAGAGTAAAATATTAGCTCAAGTCCAAAGGCAGCAGATGAGGTGACTCTGAGTACAGTGAAGACGCTAGCGTTGATGGCAAGATTATAAAGTAGCTACACTATCAAGTCATTCTCTCAGTTGTCCATTAATTTCATGATGATCTGGGCACAGTGTCTCACACCGGTAATCCCAGCACTTTGGGAGGCTGATGCAGGAGGATCACTTGAGGCCAGGAGTTCCAGACCAGCCTGGACAACATGGGGAGACCCTGTCTCTACAAAAGAAAAATTAGCTGGGTGTCCTGGTGTACCTCACACCCCAGAGGCACTTTAGCCATCAGAGCAGCTGGTAGTTCCAGCTTGAGCCCAGGAGACCAAGGCTACAGTAAGCCCAGATGGCGCCATTGCACTCCAGCCCAGGTGACAGAGTGAGACCCTGTCTCAAAAATAATAGTAATAATAATTTCATTATGTCCTTTGGCTGTATTGAAATTATTCTGTTAAGAAACCTCTACTCTAAGTGTTATAATCAAGAAGTCAGTAAACTATGGGAAATGACCCAAACTCAGCCTGCTGCTCTTTTGTAAATAAAGTTTTATTTGAACACAGTCATGCCAGTTCAGCTATGTAGTGTTATGTATGCTTTTGTACCACAACAGCAGAATTGAGTAGCTGTGACAGACTGTGTAATTCACAAAGACTAAAATATTAATCTTTGGACCTTTACAAACAAAAAAGTGCCAACTCCTGATCTAACCCCTAACAATCCACTTGCTACCTAAAATCAAAGACAATATATTTAACCTATGAAAAATTTTTATTTTAAAACATGACCATGTTAACACTATCTGTAGATTGCCTGGGAGAAAATCTTTGAGCAGAGTGAGAGTCCCCTTTGTGCACCTTGCCCATGCTTATTACTTTTCCAGAATAACAGAAGTTAGCAGTGTGGCACCCTGCATTAAAAAATTTGCCAAATCTTGATTCAGAGTGACTGTAAACTTTGGGTTAAAACAAAGACATGTGGAAGCTAATCTGCAGTTAGCTGCCTTTATTTCATTATCTTATTTAAACAAACCCAAGTATAGCCAAAGTCAGCTATGGAGGAGGTCTACCAATCTCTTCGATTTGCTCTGAAGCAATATGCCTGAAACATATTAGCTATCCAACATTCTGTGTAAATATTTGAAAACTTTGAGAATCATAGCAATGATATCTCTTAGAATACTGAGCAATGAGCCACAGTGCTGTTGCATTTCAGAAACCTTCCTCCCAAATCAAAATTGACAATCAGTCTGATTCAGCCCATAGCTCATCCTCCCAAATAATGTGGTTTGAAAGATAAGAAATCTGAATGAAGTAAAATAATGGCTGAAATAAATTGGAAAACAGATAGAAGACTGGAAAAAGGGCAAAATCTTCACTCTAAGTAAGCAAAGTCTTCAAGATGGATCCAAGCTACCACAAGTAATTCAAAAGCTGTAACTTACTTGTGTCCAAGGGTCTTTGATCTAAGAAGCTGGAGTGGAGAAAATCAAAAAGATTAGTCTGGCTTCCTTTGTTCTTCATGGACATGTTCCAAGGTAAAGTTCAAACTAATGTTAGTCTTGGTTATTTGGTTTTATTATGCATACAACAAAAATAAAGCACTCTCCATATTTTTCCCAATAAGTTTCAGGTTTAAAAATATATTTTCAAATAAAACTGATAGGGGTGGGGGGAACTTCCTTTTGAAAATGGAATCTAAATAAAGGCAAGTAAAGTTTATAGTCTGGGTACTGAGGAAGACAAATTTTTTTTTTTTTTTTTTGAGACAGAGATTTGCTCTTTGCTCTTATTTGCCCAGGCTGGAGTGCAATGGTGTGATCTTGGCTCATGGCAACCTCTGCCTCACAGGTTCAAGCAATTCTCCTATCTCAGCCTCCCAAGTAGCTGTGATTACAGGCATGTGCCACCATGCCCAGCTAATTTTGTATTTTTAGTAGATACAGGGTTTCTCCATGTTGGTCAGGCTAGTCTCGAACTCCTGACCTCAGGTGATCTGCCCCCCTCGGCCTCCCAAAGTGCTGGGATTACAGGCATGAGCCACTGCACCCAGGGAAGGTGAAATTTTAAATGGCAAATTAGTATATCTTTAGCAACAAAGCAACATATAATGACATAGCTTGCTATATTTCACAGATAGTTCTTACTGGATTCTAAATCTGGTTATGCCATTTGGTTGCTAAAGAACTTCACTTCTCAGTTTTTACCTGGGAGAGGGAAAAAAAAACCAGAATGAAAGCTATTCCTAGAATAATGTGGTGACTTGAGAACGGTAAGTTCTAAGTTGTGTTACAGGTGCATACTTATCCTTTTGGAGGAAAAGGAAAGGAGGCTTGTCCGCAGTCCCTGGAGTTATTTGCAAATATGCTTTGAAACAGGGGTGTCAGAGCAAGGCACTAGAGCAAGTCTCATGACACCAGGAGCCCCACTATCGGGTCAGTAATTATTTCGGAGAACCCAAGTAATGAAATACTTACTACCAGGTTAACAGCAATGTAGTGACACATCTATTCCACCCACAGGCTTAGGGATAGGGAGAAATGGCTGAATAGTTACAGAATGTGCAAGTGTCTTTAAAGCTGAGTAGATTACTTTCAGCCAGACACTGATGAGGGGCCTTGGACCATGTCCACCAGAAAGGGGGAAATGAAAACTGAAACACTAAAGACAGAGAACTGGAATACTACTGAGTTCCCCCAGGGTCTGCACTTTCGGTAAATTTCCTTTTGCCCAAAGTAAAAAGAAAGAGGTTTTTTTAGGAGGCTCTGTCAAATCATCAGAATTGGCCAACTTTTTTTTTTTTTTTTTGAGACAGAGTCTCCCTCTGTCACCAGGCTGGAGTGCAATGGTGTGATCTCGGCTCACTGCAACCTCCGCCTCCCAGGTTCAAGCAATTCTCCTGCCTCAGCCCCCCAAGTAGCTGGGACTACAGGCTCACGCCACCATGCCCAGCTAATTTTTTGTATTTTTTTTAGTAGAGACGGGGTTTCACCATGTTGGCTAAGATGGTCTCGATCTCTTGACCTCGTGATCCACCCACCTCAGCCTCTCAAAGTGCTGGGATTAGGAATTGGCCAATTTTAACCTACACACAGCGGCAAGGGAGAGCAGAGGACTCTTCAGTTATAAACCAGATCATGTTACTCTCTGGTCCAATCACTTTTTGAATGAAGTCTAAAATCCGAATTGTGAGCCAGTATGGCCCTACATGTTTTTCATTCTATCTACCTCTACCTGTCTGACCTCATGTTCCACTGTTTTGTATACCCTGTTCTAGCCACACTCTTCTCCTTTCCATTTCTAGAATATGCTAAACTCATTCATACCTCAGAAACTTCAGATGGGCTGCCACCTTGTCCTGGAAAGCCCTTTCCTGGGAACTTGACATGGTTTACTCCTTCACTACATTAATGTCTCTACTCAAACATCACCACCCTCAGTGCCTAACAATGTCTTATACACAATAATTTATTTTTTCTAGTTTTTCTATTTTACATGTTTTAAAAAATTGACACAGTGCCTCACTCTGTCACTCAGACTGGAGTGCAGTGGCATGATCACAGTTCATTGTAGCCTCAACCTTCCAGGCTCAAGTGATCTTCCCATCTCAGCCTCCTAAGTACCTGAGACTACAGGTACACACCACTATGCCTGGATACGTTTTAAAATTTTTTGTAAAGACAGAGTTTTCCTTTATTGCCCAAGCTGGTTTCAAACTCCTTGGTTCAAGCAATCCACCCACTTTGACCTCCCAAAGTTCTGGGATTACAGGCATGAACCACAGCACCTGACCAATAATCAACATATATTTATAAAATTGAATGGCATTCAATTTTCCAAACTAGAAGGCACAGATTCAAATCCCATCTTGGTATAAATATTCTTTGTTCAGTACAGACTTGCTATAAGCTATGTGGAACATGGGAAGGTAGAAAACATGAATTTCAAGTGCCAGGTTAAAATTATTTTGAAAAATAAAATCAGTCACCCAATGGTTCAACATGCAAACTGCTACACCAAAACAGAAATTGAAAAACAGAGTAGGCTGGGCATGGTGTCTCGCATCTATAATCCCAGCACTCTGGGAGGCTGAGGTGGGAAGATTGCTTGAGCCTAGGTGTTCAAGACAAGCCTGGGCAACATAGTAAGAACCTGTCTCTACAAAAAGTAAAATTAGGGTGTAGTGGCATGCACCTGTAGTCCTAGCTATTCTGGAGGCTGAGATGGGAGGATCATGCGAGCCTGGGAGGTCAAGACTGCAGTGAGCTGTGAGGGTACCACTGCACTCAAGCCTGGGCAACAGAGTGCAACCCTGGCTTAGTTAATTAATTAATTAGTACTTAAGATGTAAAGTTTCAAATAAGATATACCCCACGTTAAGATATTATGTCACCAAAACTATACTTTTTCAACTCCAACATTTTCAAAAATCTTTAAAAAGTTTTCCAAGGTTAAAGGCAAGTAAGAAACATTTCACATTTCAGAGCCAGTTATCCTTGAAAATTATGGAAATTATTTTTCTGTTGATCAGAGAATGGGCTGATTGCCATAAGTTACCATGTGACACAGGAAGGAAAAAGGAGGTTGGCAGTGAAATGCTCTATTTGTAACTCATTATTTAATTTTAAATGTGAGATGAGAGATGATAGAGCTATATCATGAGTCTTCTCAAAATCAGATATTCATTTTTGAACTGTAAATGCCTGAGTTACAGGGCTGGATTAAGCCCTGTAAAGGCACTAAGCCATGAAAAGTTTGCAGTGCCACCGCTTCATATGTAATTTAGAATTTAAAAGATATGCTATAATGCATAGGACAGTAGACTAAAAAGTTCATTTTACTGTATGATAATTTTAACAATAAAATAATGATATACTATATACTGAGTAAACAGAAGTTTAAGCTATATTTAGGTTTTTCCCATAATGACTGTCTCAATGCTTTGCATAAAATAATAAACTCCAAATTCTCCCGCCCCCCAAAAAACATTTATGCTCCAGGTTTGTGATCACATGCTCTGTCTATTGGGTAAAGCCAGCACTGTATGACAGAAGTTACCCACAGCCTCCTCTTAGCTTTACAATTTTTTTTTTTTTAGAGATGGGGTCTTGCAACTCAGGCTGGAGTGCAGAGGCATGACCACAGCTCACTGCAGCCTCAAACACTGGGATCAAGCGATCCTCCCACCTCAGACTCCCAAATAGCTGGAACTGCAGCTGCACCACCATGCTTGGCTGGCTTTAGAATCTTAAGGACAATATTTCTTTAGAGCAATTCAGAGCTGAGGAACATCCAAGAATAAGTTTTCCTTGAGTAGAAATGAAAGGATAAAGCTCTTATAATGGCTACCAGTATAGGCCTTCTGTAAACCTAGAGAAGCCAGTTGCTAACACAGTATGATTTCAGGAGCACACTGCAGGTAATTTGGTCCTCTTGACCTGTATTTCTTACCTTGTAGTCAAGCCTCATGGCTTTTGTTCAGAAGAAATGAAGAGCTAAACTGGATCGAGGCATTCTGTTTTGCCAGAGGAATAACATCTGTATGGATGAGGAATTGGTTTACATAACTAAAAGTTATTCCTTTGCCATCAAGCCAAAAGCTGGACATAAGAATGGCCAACTAGAGCAGAGATGGGAATGAGAGGAGGGGAAAGCTGGGATATGATTCATATTAAATTTCATTTATATGGTTTTTGAAAGTTGTGTTTAGGTGTAGTGAAGTTTTATAATACCGAGCTATTTTTAGGGGATGGTCTAGATCATGAACAAAAATACTCTTACATGTGTCAAATCGCTCAGAGGACCAGGTGCATGGCTGGCAAATATCAGGTGGAAAAAAGCAGGGAAGCAGCAGCAGAGATTGAAAGGCACTCTATTTAGGAAAGAACTGATCAACAGGGTGGAGGAGGAAGCAAAGGAGCAGTTCAAGCTGTGCAGCCTGATTAATTTTTTTGTTGTGGAAGCTGAATGCATGAGACAGATTCTTCCATAAGCTTTCAAATAGGAAGAGACTGAGCAATTTAGGAGCAACACAGCCAAGTGCCACAAGATACATGAAGTAGTAAGATCCTCTTTCTAAGATAGTTAATAATGTAAACTGGGGGCAGAGAAGGAGTTTCAGGAGTTTTGAGCCTTGATTGTATTGTTAGAAGTCTAACTCAATAGCTAAAATTTAGAAACAGCCCAAAGACCCATCAACAGACAATGAATGAACAAACTATTGTATATACATGCAATTTAATATGATCCAACCGTATAAAAAGAATGAACTACTGATACATGCTGCAACATGGATGAATCTGAAAAATAGTACGCTAAGTGAAAAAAGTTAGTTGAAAAGACCAACCACATATTGTATGATTCTATTTATATGAAATGTCCAGAATAGGCAAATATGTACAAAATCTCTATTAGTGGTTGCCAGGAGCTGGGGCAATGGAATTGAGAAGCAACTACTTAATGGGTATGAGATTTCCTTTCCAGGTGATGAAAACCATTTGGAAGTAGTTAGTAGCAGTGGGTGTACAATATTGTGAACCACTGATTTGTTCCTTTTAAAATGGTTAATTTTATGTAAATTTCACCTAAATGAAAAAAATTTTAAGTCTCACTGAAATCACAGGAGGCTCTAAATCTAACTTTTATTATTCAAGATCACTTAGTTATTTTTAAGCCTGAGTTACATTAAAATCAGAAAATAATATTTTAAAATTAATGAGAATAGTTGCTAATTATTTTTAAATATTTCTATTTCCATATGCGTTGATTTATTATATGCTTTGATGGATAATGTATGAATAAAGAATATGTATAAACAGTGATTATTCAAAATACTTAATGACTTGTGCAGCATGTACACTGACAAATCAGATTCAATACCAGCTGCTAACAACTGATAGGCAAATGTTCTACTTACGTTATTTCTGATAATCAACTTAATGGGAAGTTTAGCTGAGCAAACAATGAAACCATAACCAAGATACCACAGTCTTCCCTATGACAATGAGTCTGATCTATAAACCTAGTATCCAGGAGGAAATTAATAGGTACACAGGCACTAGTATTAAAAGCCATGCCACATATGTTTGTGATGTGTTATTAGTGAATAGTTCATTGTTTGGCTTGAATGTTTATATGGCCTAGTATTTTTCCCTGCATAGTCTGTTACAGGGAAGATCATTAGGCTATATGTCATGCCCTACATTCTGTTATGAAATACAGTCAACTAGTGCCAGGGAATGACATCTGTAGAAGGTTGTCTGGGATTGGAACATAAGGACATGCCACATACAGCTGAAGTGATATATCTGTATTCAATGTTTGTATTCCCCCAAAGTCATATGTTGAAGTCCTAATTCCCAGTGTGATGGTATTTGGAAATGAAGCCTTTAGGAAATAATTAGGGTTGTATGAGGTCCTGGTGGTGGTAGGATCCTCATGATGAGATTAGTGCCCTTATAAGCTCTTACCAGAGAGCTCACTTGCTCTCCCCATGTGAACACAGAGAAGGTCATGTGAGCACACAGCAATGTGTTGGGCAACCTACAAGCCAAGAGAAGAGGCCTCAGAATGAAACCTACCTTGCCCTTCATCTTCCTCCTAGACTTCTGGCCTCCAAAACTGTGAGAAATACATTTCTGTTGTTTAAGCCACCCAGTCTGTGGTATTTTCTTATGGCAGCCTGAGCAGACAAAGACGTAAAGACTTCAATTTTAAAATTTTTCTCCCCTATATGAGTTTTTATATTCCTTGTTTTTGAAGAAGTCAAAGAAGGAATCCTACCCCCATCCTGAAGGCATTCTGTGTATGGTTCCTTTTTCTACATTACCTTCTTGGTTATATTAAACACGAAGTACCTTAATACGGTAAAAGGACAACAGATAGTTTACCATTCATCCAAAGAATAATGAATAAAATAAAGTGATCTCATTCCATGTTTTTGCAATTCTAACTGAATATGTATATATTTATTACTGAAAAGTTATAAATAAGGATTGAGTTTTTTGATTAGTAAACTTGTTTAGGAACATTGAGGTTTCAGTTTATTCAGTAAATTGACTTGAAGAAGCTTGTTTGAACTTTTCTAACTTATTAGTGAATAGTTCACTGCTTGGCTTGAATGTTTACATGGCCTAGTATTTTTCCCTGCATAATTTGTGATAGGAAAAATCATTAGGCTGTATGTCATGCCCCACATTCTGTTGTGAAATTCAGTCAACAAATGCCAGGGACATCCACAGATCTTTGTCTGGGATCGGAACAGAAGAATGTGCCACATAGGGCTGAAGTGATATATCTGTATTCCTTCTCTTCATCTTTTCTTCTGTCCTTGTATGTCTCAGACAAATACATTTATGGTATGACTCCTATGGTTAAGACTTGTACGATCCTTTTGTAGTTCATGTGTATGATGATTGGGTGTTCACACGCTTGTGTGAGATGTGCCACCCTTGAACCTTGTTATGACGTCGGCACATTACCCATCTGACCTGAAAAAAGAAAAAAAAAAAGACTTGTATTAGGCTGGGCATGGTGGTTCGTGCCTGTAATCCCGGCACTTTGGGAGGCTGAGGCAGGTGGATCACGAGGTCAGGAGATGGAGACCATCCTGGCCAACACGGTAAAACCCTGTCTCTACAAAAAAAAAAAAAATTAGCCAGGCATGGTGGCTAGCGCCTGTAGTCCCAGCTACTGAGGAGGCTGAGGCAGGAGAATCCCTAGAACCCGGGAGGCAGATGTTGCAGTGAGCTGAAATTGTGCCACTGCACTCCAGCCTGGGTAGCAGAGAGAGACTCTGTTTCAAAAAAAAAAAAAAAAAAAAAGACTTGTATAAAGATAAATTGATTTGTAGCAGTCTGACCAGGGAAATGCTAATTCCACTTAATCTACATAGCTCAAAATAAGTTGCCATGAAAAAAAAGAATGAAAGTCTTTATACTTGTTTTGTCTCTTACATCTTTAAAATCCAGTTCTCCTTATATAAGAAACAAAGCAGCATTTTAGCCTAAATTTATGGAAGGTAGACTTCTTGTATTTAAAACAATGTTGTTTTCATATATGTTTCTGAAAATCTGTGAAATGTACTGATTTCTAACCTGCCTAAACATGACTACTTTTCTAGTAATGTTTTAGATGTCATTCATTCTGCATTTTAAAATATTATTCACACAGCATAATGTAGTAACAAATATAATCAAATGCCTGGCTATTACATTTTTTGACAACTTCTATAAACTTTTACAATCTGGAAAAATCAAGTTGGAGATAACTCAGCAATAAGCAGAGTGTGGATTTGGGAGAACAGAGTAAGGTTCTCCATGCTGCATAGTAGACACCTAGCCAAAAGCAGCAGCCAATGATATTTTAATATCTGTGGAGAAGGCTATGTAGAAAATGAAATAAAATTGAAGGATCCAATCAAATAAAATGAAAGTAAATACAGTATAATGTACAAAAATAGAACTAAAAGATATGTGTGTTATGAGGATCAATGAAATGCATTCATTCAGAGGAACATTTTAACTTTCATTTGCATTACACTTCAACCTGTCAAATTGTTGTGTGGCTTTTAAGTCAGCATACTTATCTTCATAGACACAATTGCAAGCCTTCTGTTCCATTTTCTAAGTATGAATTATTATAAAATAATAAATTAGGCATGGATTTTAATAATAAAATTTTAAAAGGATACTTTTAGGCCAGGGGTTGTGGTTCACGCCTATAATCCCAACACTTTCGGAGGCCAAGGCAGAAGGATCGCTTGGGCCCAGGAGTTAGAGACCAGCCTGGGTAACATAGTGAAGTGCCATCTCTACAAAATACGCAAAAATTTGTTAGGCATGGTAGCACACACCCACAGTCCCATCTACTCAAGAGGCTGAAGTGGGATGATCACTTGAACCTGGGAGGTCAAAGCTGCAGTGAGCTGTGATCACACCACTGCACTTCAGCCTGGGCAACAGAGTGAGTCATCACCCCCTCTGTAATCTCCCCCTCAACTAGCTTACCCCTTGCTTCATCTTACTCACTTAAAAAACTCCAGTGCTAGTTAAATGTAACATTCTGCCTCTTCCACACCTGTACCCTTGCTGCTGAACATAGATGGAGAAAGAAAAAAAAAGATACTTTTACATACAGTACCTCATTAAACTGGGAGATGGTTTGAGTAATGGAAGGGGCACTGGCTTTGGACTCAGAGAAAAGTTGTAGGGCTTAGATAAGTGATTTAACTATTCCAAATCTCTGATTCTCCATTCATATAATGACACCCACTTTTTAGAGCTGTTGAGAGTGCAATATAAATAAACCCATGAAAATGCTTTGTGCATACTAAGCACTGAAAAAATATAAATTTCTTTTCAAGTGTCTCAATGATAAGTAAATTCAACTTTATTCTTTAAGAAGCATCACTGAAGATATTATTTTATAAGATATTATTAAATTATCTATAATATTATCATATTATTTTCCATACTTTTTATGCTTCTACTTATACCACCCTTTTATTACTCTTGTTTATCCTATCAGTTCTTTTTAAGATATTATTTCTTTACTAGTTTGATTTACCAGTGGAATTTTTATTCTCAGGGGCTCCTGTTTCCTTTCTACTCCACCTTTCTCTTCATCCCCTTTCTAGTATCTCTAGTCTTTCATCTGCTTTTACTCAAAACTTCATCTTTCTGAGTTACAGCCTCTGAAGCATGTGTAGTATTTGATAGATTGTTTCATGGCTTTACCTTCCAAAGGAAAGGTAATATACAAATGAAGTGAGGCTTGCACATTAGTGATGTGACTGGATTTCTTAACACACATGCCAGAATTTATATTTTCATGTCAGTGTTGCCACAGTCAAAGCAGTCACTGCAGGAGTTCATTTGTCTGTAAGGATATGACTATTGATACTAACATCGGTCTCAGGACGCAAGTATATTATGCTTGAGGAAGTTTGCATGTATCCCAATTCAGGCGTAGCCTTCAACCTTCATTCTCCCTCAACCACCTCATGGTTTCCAAGTTATTCATTACAGTGGTCAAACGCTGTAATCACCCCTTCAACTAGCTTACCCTTTGCTTCATCTTACTCACTTGAAAAAGCTCCAGCACTAGTTAAATCTAACTTTCTGCCTATTCCACACCTGTACCCTTGCTGCTGAACATAGATGGAAGCAAGCAAATTAAATGCTGATAAAGCAAGCAAGTTAAATGCTGACTAAAGCAAGCAAATTAAATGCTGAATTGTAATCTTCAACGTTGGAGGTGGTGCCTGATGGGAAGTAATTGGATCATGGAGGAGTTTGTTATGAATGTTTTAGCACCATCCCCCTTAGTACTGTATAGTGAGTTTGTTTTCTTTTGTTTCATTTTTTCAGTGTCTCAAAGAATTATAGGACAAAGTTCATTCCGTCTTTCTGTTCCATCATGCGTAAAGTGGCAGTTTTGTCCTCTGCCATATTCTTATGTTCACAAGATGATTGCTGCAGTTCCATCCACAACATCTAACATAACTACAACCAGTGGAAGAAGAGACCATATTATCCTGTGAATATCTATTAAAGATTGAGTAAACTATTTCAAAAAGTTCTCCATCAAAACATCCTCTCTCATATAATTAATGAAAATTGAGTTACATGTCCATACTGCAAACACTAACAAGGAGAAAGAGATTACTACCACTGGCTTGGACTAATCAGGATTTACTACCTCAGCAGGTGATGTGGTCATTTTCGGGTTTGTTGACAAGGAAGAAGGGGTGGTAGGTATTGAGTAGGTATCCAACAGTGTCCCTCATACTCTTCAGCAGCAAAAAAAAAAAACTGTTATTTGACAGCAGATTTCATGGTTTTCAATAGGCAAGCAATTCTGAAGCTGACACTCATGAATAAGGAAGACAGATGATCAATCTAAGCACAACCTTTCTCTCCTAGATCAGTTTCACTGCATGCTAAAGGCTTGCTACTTAAAGTGTGGTCCATGGATTAGCATAATCAGGATAATCTGAGGACTTACTAGGAAAGAAGACTATGAGACTCAACAACAAACCTACTGCTGTGGTTTAAATGTTTGTGTCCCTTCCAAAATTTATGATGAAATTTAATCTCCAATGCAAACATATTAAGAGGTAGGGCTTGCCAGGCACAGTGGCTCATGCCCATAATCCCAGCAATTTGGGAGGCCAACGTGAGAGGATATCTTAAGCTCAGGAGTCTGAGACCAACCTGGGCAATATGGCAAGTCCCTATCTCTATAAAAAATAAAATAAAATAAATTTGTTGTGCATAGTGGTGTGTGTCTGTAGTCTCAGCTACTTGGGAGGCTGAGGCAGGAGGATCGCTTGAGTCCAGGAGTTTGAGGCTGCAGTGAGCTGTGACTGTACCACTACACTCCAGCCTAGGCCACAGAGTGAGATTCTGTCTCAGAAAAAAAAAGGGTGGGGTCTTTAGGAGGTGATTAGGCCATGACAGCTCTATCAGTATGAATGGGAGTCATGCTTTATAAAAGGGCTGGAGGGAATTAGCTAGACCCTTTTGCCCTTCTGTTCTTTCTGCCATGTGAAGACACAGCATTTGTCTCCTCTGCAGCAAACCATGTTCAAAGTGCCATCTTTTCTTTTCTTTCCTTTTTTTTTTTTTTTTTGAGACAGAGTCTCTGTCTGTGACACAGGACGGAGTGCAGTGGTGCAATCAAGGCTCATTGCAGGATCAACCTCCTGGGTTCAAGCCATCTTTCTGCCTCAGCCTCCCAAGTAGCTGAGACTTCAGGAACACACCACCACACCCAGCTAATTTTTTTTATTTTTTATTTTGTTGAGACAAGGTCTTGCTCTGTTGCCCAGGCTGGTCTCAAACTCCTAAGCTCAAGTGATCCTCTTGCGTTGGCCTTCCATAGTGCTGAGATTACAGGCATGAGCAACTGCGCACAGCCTCAAGATGCTATCTTATAAGTAGAGACTTGGCCTTCACCAGACACTGAACCTGCTGGCAACTTGATCTTGGCCTTTCCAAAACAGTGAGAAACAAATTTCTATTATTATAAATTACCTAATCTCAGATATGTTGTTATAACAGCACGAACAAATTAAGACAACTACTGAATCAGAATCAACCTTAAGTAATACAGATTAAAAAGATGATTTTATGCATTTAAGGTTAAACTAAGTAACACTAGTCTTATTAGATGTTCCTTTGAAAAAGTGTCATATATCTAATAGAGGACTTTAAAATGTATTTTTTTAATCTCTCAAAAATCAACAATAAAAGAAGAAAAGCCCAATATAATATGGGCAAAATATTTGATCAGTCATTACATGGGAGAAGATATACAGATGGCAAATAAGCCCATGAAAATACATTCAACATCATTAATCATTAGAGAAGCACATGACAGTATATCAACACACATCTATTAAAAATGGCTAAAATGAAAACAGTGACCATACTCGGTGTGGTAAGAATCTGGAAGAACTGGAACTGTCTTATACTGCTGGTGAGAATGCAAAATGGAGCAACCAATTTGCATAACAGTTTGGCAGTTTTCTTAAAAATTAAATACACTAAAAGGTTAAACATATACTTCCCATATGATTCAACCATTATAGTAATATATATCCAAGAGAACTGAAAACCTATGTCTCTGTAAAGATGTGTACACTAATGTACAAAACAGTTTTATTTATAATAGCCAAAACATAGAAATGTCCATTAATGAAAGAATGGATAAACATACTGTGGTATACCCATACAATAGACTTCTGTATAGTCAGCAATAAAAAGGGATGAACTACTGATAAATGTAACAACATAGAAAAAATCTAAAACTAAGTATGCTAAGTGAAAGAAGCCAGGACAAAAAAAAGAGATGACATACTCTATTATTTTATTTATTTAAAATACTAGAAATTACAAACTTATGGCAGAAATCAGATGGGTAGTTGCCTGGTAATGAAAGCAGGAGATGGTGATGACCAGAGGGCAGGATTAAGAAGGGATAGGAGGAAATTTGGAAGGATTATGGATATAAAAATCACCTTGGTTGTGGACATGAATGTCTATATATATCAAAATGTATGGAACAGCACACTTTAAACATCTGAAGTTTAAAAATAAATATGTACAAATAACAATTATATTTCAATAAAGTGTTTTTGAAAAACCATCCCATGGTTAAAACATGTGGGAAAAAAATATCATGTTCAACCTTGGAACTTGTAAATGCTCATTCACAGATTAAAAGCTCAGAGAAAACTTACAGTAAAGAAATCTATTTGTTGGACGTGGTGGCACATGCCTGTAGTCTGAGCTATGAAGGAGGCTGAGCTGGATCTCTTGAGCCCAAGAGTTCAAGGCTACAAAGAGCTGTAATCACTCCAGCCACTGCACTCCAGCCTAGGTGACAGAGTGAGACCTCATCTCTTTTAAAAAAGTGGCGGGGGGGGAACAGGGGAAGGGAAAGAAAGAAATACATCTGCTATTTGCTTCATCCAAATTTTCACAAAGTTATATGAAAATGAAATCCTTCCATCATGTAATAGCTATTAATATCCCATAGAGTAATCTGTCATAGGATTAGAAAAAGAAAACTAATTAAAATTTTTTAAAATACCCAATAGACACTTTGGGAAATGCTGCTCTATAACAGTGATTCTCAAAGCTTGACCCAGCACCAGCAGCATTGGTGTCACCTGGATGTGTTAGAAATGCAAATTATCAGGCTCCATTTCAAACCTACTAAATCAGAAATTCAGGGTGGGACCCACAAGTCTATATATCAACAAGTGCTCCAAGTGATTCTAAAGCACCCTAAAGTTTGAGAAACACTATTTTAGAACAATATGACTGACCTCTTGCGTTTCTAGTAAACTGAATATATAAACAATGGTAGTATTATATTTGGAACAAATGTGTACCCTAACAAGACAATAAATTGGGTGTGGAAAACATCTTTTTTAGACATGTAAAGACTGGCATATTTATTTTAAAAGAAAAGCAGTCTCAACCTCCTTCTCCTCCTCCACATAATCCTTCTCCTTCTTCATTTTTGAGACAGTCTCCCTCCGTCATTCAGGTTGGAGGGCGGTGGCCCAATCACTACACCCATAACCTCCTGGGCTCAAGTGATCCTCTCACTGCAACCTCCTGAGTAGCTGGGGCCACAGGTGCATGGCACCACACCTGGCTACTTATTTTATTTATTTATGTTTTTATACATGTGAAGTCTCACTACATTGCCCAAGCTAGTCTCTAATTCCTGGGCTCAAGTGATCCTCCCACCTCAGCCTCCCAAAGTGCTGAGATTACAGGCATGAGCCACCATACTCAGCTATATTTGGAATAAATACGTAGCCTACTAAGACAATGAATTGAGTATGGAAAATAGTTTTTTAGATATATAAATGCTGGCATATTTATTTTAAAGCAAGAGCAATCTCAACCTTATTCATGAGCCTCATATATCAAAGTAGTTCAGTGCTCCAGGGAAAGGCACCACAAAAATGCAATGTTAACATCATCGAGAAAGTACAAAGACAACCCACAGACTGGGAGAAAATATTGCAAACCATATATCTGAATCTGATAAGAAATGTGTATTTGCATGTATAAAGGACTCTTACAACTCAACAATAAAAAGATTAGTGACCCAATAAAAAAAGAGCAAAGAATCTGAAGTTTCTTTAAAGAAGATATGTAAATGGCCAACAAGGATAAGATGCTCAGCATCATTAGTGAAATACAAATCAAAACCACAATGACACTAATATAGCTCAGTAAATATTTGCTAAAGGGAAATATAAAAATGAATTTGTGGAAAGAAATGAGTTATCAAGCCATGAAAAGACATGAAGGCCCATCAATGAGAGACTGGATAAAGAAAATGTGATACCTATACACCATGGAATACTATGCAGCCATAAAAAAGAACAAGACCATATAGTTTGCAGGAAAATGGATGGAGCTGGAGGCTATTATCCTTAGCAAACTAACATAAGTACAAAAAAACTGAATAGTGCATGGTCTCACTTATAAGTGGCAGCTAAATTATGAGAACTCATAAATACAAAGAAGGAAACAACAGATGCTGGGGTCTACTTGAGGGTGGAGGTGGGGGAGGAAGAGGAGCAGAAAAGATAACTATTGGGTACCGAGCTTAATACCTGGGTGATGAAATAATCTGTACAACAAACCTCAGTGACATGAGTTTACCTATATGACAAACCTTCACATGTATCTCTGAACCTAAAATAAAAATTTAAGAAAATGAAGAAACCTTAAATGAATAATACTAAGTGAAAGAAGCCAATATGAAAAGGCTACATATTTTATGATTACAATTATTTGATGTTCTGGAAAAGGAAAACGATGAAGATAGTGCTTTTTAGGGGTTTTGGGGAAGGGAAAGATGAATAGTTAGATTATTAGAGGATTTTTAGGGCAGCGAAACTATTGTTATGGTGGATACATGTTATTATACATTTGTTCAAACCCATAAAATGTGTAACACCAAGAGTGAATCTTCATATAAACTATGGACTTCAATTAATAATGATGTATTAATATTAGCTTATTAATTATAACAAATACACAATATTAATGCAAGTTTTAATAATAGCGGTATTGTGTATTTTAGGGTATATATGGGAACTCTGTACTATGTTCAATGTTTCTGTTTCACACCTACTAAAATGGCTATAATGAAAAAGACAGAATAATAACAGGTATTGGTGAGGATGTAAAGAAATTGGATCATTCAAATATTGCTGGTAGAAATGTAAAATGCTGCCACAGCTATGAAAAATAATTTGACAGTTCCTCATAATATCACACATAGATACAATATGCCTTAGGAATTTGAGTCTTATGGATGCATACAGGAGAACTGAAACTATGACCCCTCAAAAACTGGTACATAAATGCTCAAAGCAGCATTTTCTGTAATAGCCAAAAGATGAAGTCAATGCAAATGTCCATTAACTACTGATGAATGAATAAACAAAATGTGGCATGGCCATGCAATGGAATATTATTCAGCCATGAAAAGGAATGTGGTACTGATACATGCCACAACATGGATTGACCATGAAAATATGCTATGTGAAAGAAGTCAGAAAAAAACCACATATTGGCCAGGTGCAGTGGCTCAAGCCTATAATCTCAGAGCTTTGGGAGGCTGAGGTGGGTGGATCACTTGAGGTCAGGAGTTTGAGACCAGCCTGGCCAACATGGTGAAACACCATCTTTACTAAAAATACAAAAATTAGCCGGGCATGGTGGTGCATGCCTGTAATCCCAGCTACTTGGGAGGCTGAGGCAGGAAACTGGCTTGAACTCAGAAAGTGAAGGTTGCAGTGAGTTGAGATCGTGCCATTGCACTCCAGCCTGGGTTACAGAGTGAGACTCCGTCTCCCAAAAAAAAAGTTAAAAAAAAAAAAGAAAGAAAAAGAAAGAAAAAAACACATATTGTATGTTAGTGGTTGCAAAGGGCTGTGGGAACAAAAAGAATGAGGAGTGACTACTAATAGATACAAAATGGGTATGTTTTCAGGGTGTTGAAAATGTTCTAAAATTAGTTGATTAGTCTGTTCTCACATTGCTAAAGGAAATACCTGACACTGGGTAATTTATAAAGTAAAGAGGTTTAATTGACTAACATTTCGACATGGCTGGGGAGGCCTCAGGAAACTGCGATCATGGTGGAAGGTGACGGGGAAGCAGGACACCTTCTTCACAAGGGAGCAGGAAGGAGAATGAACACAGAAGGAACTACCAGAAACATAAACCCATCAGATCTCATAAGAACTCACTATCACAAGAACAGCAAGGGGGAAACTGCCCTCATGATTCAGTTACCTCCACCTGGTCTCTCCCTTGACACATGGGGATTATGAGGATTATGGGGATTAAAATTCAGGATGAGATTTTTGAGTGGGGACACAGCAAAACTGTATCAATTAGACAGCAGTGATGGTTGCACAACTCTTCAAATATACTACAAACTGTTGACTTATACACTTTAAATGGGTAAATTTTATTGTGTGTAAATTATATTTCAAAGATTACATAAAATATGCAGTGCTAGCGGCCTTTGTTATAAGATCAAGCTGTTTCTCAGTACTTCATTATGCAATAGTTAGATAAAATGTTGGTGATAATCACTGTCTTGCATTTTTAACAATGAAACCACATGAAATGTCTGCATAGCTTCATGCTCTGTTGAAATCTGGAATGTTATTATTCAATTTCCTCAAGTAAATTTCCCCTTCTTGAGGTTCTGTTTATATGTGTTTTGATTTAAAAAAATAAGTAAAAACCATATATTAATAACTAAATATCAAACAGTATGAAATTTTGGTAAGTCATGATATATCCTAGATCTCAATTGGAAACTTCGGGACATATGTATGGTAGCAATTTTTTGTTTTTTACTTGGGATTTTCTTTTCTTTTTTTTTTTTATTGTACTTTAGGTTCTGGGGTACATGTGCAGATCATGCAGGATTTTTGCATAGGTACATACATGGCAAGGTGGTTTGCTGCCTTCATCCCCCCATCACCTATATCTGGTATTTCTCCCTACTCTATTCCTCCCCACCCTCCCCACCCAACACTGTCCCTCCCCTAGCCCCACCAACTGACAGCAGTGTGATGCTCCCCTCTCTATGTCCACGTGTTCTCATTGTTCAACACCCTCCTATGAGTGAGAACATGTGGTGTTTGGTTTTCTGCTCTTGTG
Organism: Cheracebus regulus; assembly: GCA_963574635.1. Classification (NCBI taxonomy): domain Eukaryota; kingdom Metazoa; phylum Chordata; class Mammalia; order Primates; family Pitheciidae; genus Cheracebus; species Cheracebus regulus. The sequence goes on from CAUYQU010104553.1 coordinate 49,372, forward strand.
TCACTTTGCTGAGAATGATGGTTTCCAGATTCATCCATATCCTAATGAAGGACATGAACTCATCATTCCTTATGGCTGTGTAGTATTCCATGATGTATATGTGCCACATTTTCTTTATCCAGTCTATTGCTGATGGACATTTGGGTTAGTTTCAAGTCTTTGCTATTGTAAACAGTGCCAAAGTGAACATATGCGTGCATGTGTCTCTACAACAGAACAATCTGTAATTCTTTGGGTATATACCCAGTAATGGGATTGCAGGGTCAAATGGTATTTCTATTTCTAGGTCCTTGAGGAATCACCACAATGTCTTCCACAACGGTTGCACTAATTTACACTCCCACCAACAGTGTAAAGGTGTTCCTATTTCTCCACATCCTCTCCACCATCTGTTGTCTCCTGATTTTTTAATGATTGCCATTCTAACTGGCATGAGATGGTATCTCAGTGTGGTTTTGATTTGCATTTCTCTAATGACCATTGATGATGAGCATTTTTTCATAAGTTTGTTGGCCTCATGTATGTCTTTTGAAAAAGTGTCTGTTCATATCCTTCACCCACTTTTGAATGGGTTTGTTTTTTTCTTTTAAATCTGTTTTACTTCTTTGTAGATTCTGGATATTAGCCCTTTGTCAGATGGGTAGATTGCCAAAATTTTTTCCTATTCTGTTGGTTGCCAGTTCACTCTAATGATTGTTTCCTTTGCTGTACAGAAGCTCTGGAGTTTAATTAGATCCTATTTGTCTATTTTGGCTTTTGTTGCCAAAGCTTTTGGTGTTTTAGCCATGAAATCCTTGCCTATACCTATGTCCTGAATGGTTTTGCCTAGGTTTTCTTCTAGGGTTTTTATGGTGTTAGGTCTCATGTTTAGATCTTTAATCTATCTGGAGTTAATTTTAGTGTAAGGTGTCAGGAAGGGGTCCAGTTTCTGCTTTCTGCACATAGCTAGCCAGTTTTCCCAACACCATTTATTAAACAGGGAATCCTTTCCCCATTGCTTGTTTCTATCAGGTTTGTCAAAGATCAGATGATTGTAGATGTGTGGTGTTGCTTCTGAGGCCTCTGTTCTGTTCCATTGGTCTATGTCTCTGTTTTGGTACCAGTATCATGCTGTTTTGATTACTGTGGCCTTGTAG